>JBBBDQ010001332.1:3497500-3635000 GCA_037127315.1 Ascarosepion bandense
TAAATTCCAAATGATGTAGTTTGAAACAATGTAACGAAGGTATGTATCTGTATGCAATTCACTTCTGGCCAAAGTTTGAAATTTTTATTTTTTCGCCGTTTCTGTTGTCTTTTCTCTTCCTTTCCTCTGCGGATGTTCTCACTTTTTCCTCTTTATTCTTCTCTTTGCCTTCTGTTTCTTTTTTTTTCCTTAATGCAAAAATATTTGAGCCCAGACACCATGTAAACGATATCTATATCTGTCGATAATTGACTTCCTGCCAAAATATAAAATTTCTCTCTCTTAGCCGTTTCCATGGGCTCTTTATTCTCAGTGCTTTCTCTTTTGTTTTCCTCTTTGCTTTTTGTTTCCTCTTTTTTATTACTATTAACTACCTGATGAGACATTGTTCTTTTAAAGCCAAGACAAAATGTACAATCCTGTAGTAGTTTGTAGTTTGTACATCATCAAAAGTACATGTTCTAATAATAAATAATCATTATTCTATTTTTATATTGAGCACTGTTTTAAGTTAATGTTTTAACGTTGCAATTATTTTCTTCGTTCCTTACTCATTTGGATACATGTGCACACACACACACACACACACACACACACACACACACACACACACACATATATATATATATATATATATATATATATATATAACAGTTGTAATGAACAATAAAACCGACATTACAGTGCAACAATTAGTAGTTTAGTTCAGCCACATGTAATTTTTCTTTTTCTCCTGTGGTTATCCACCGGCTGTTTGAGTAATTTAATGAAAATATTTTTTGTTCCTGAGCTGCATTTGAACGATCACGGGTTATATAAATCTCGGCCCTTCTCTTTTCCATTTCGTGTAAATGTGAAACGCTGGTTACGACTAGAGCCATTCTTTCATAAGATTTAGCGTTGGTACGCGTTTTTTTTTTTTTTTTTTTTTTTTTTTTTTTTTTTGCTCCGAATAGGCAATCTAGGCTTCAAGCACTTTACTGAGTAGGTAAATTTGCTTTTTGGCCTGTTTTTATTTATTTTTTCAGTATTGACGTTTTTATTTAAAATGTATCTGAATAAGTTTGTAAGAATCTGTCCGTTATATATATATATATATATATATATATATAATGGATAACTAATGGAAGTACATTTCACAATTAGACATTTGCTTTTAAAAAGTGCTCAATAAAAAAGTAGAACATAGATGTATTATTATTATTATTCATTACGTTGGTTCAATAAGTCAGTTTTTGGGAATCTTATTATTAAAATTTTTATTGTAAGCAAAGGAAACATATTTCATGTAATGATTTACATGTTCTAGTTTAGTTCATGTTTTTGATTTAACTATAGAAGATTTATTCGCATCTTTCAATTGTCAGTATCATTTAGAGAGAGAAGTGGAGATTACTATATATTTTATTATTGAAAGATAAGTTGTGCTGGTAAAATCGAGACTTAAAGTTATTTTTAGTACATCCGACATGATGTTTGGTAAGATTAGGATTTTCAGTGGTAGAAATAGTCGCTTGAATCTGTAAGGCATTAATTTTGCAAAGGACATACATTGGGGTTATTACAATTGCAGGAAATTGTGTTATTGTTACTATTTATGTTACGTTGGTTATAATTAATATCATAATGTTTTAGATTTTTATTATTGTTTTTTATTATCATAGCAAGATTATCAGTGCAGCTATAACTAAGTTTCGGTGTATTTTTTATTAAAAATGTTACTAAGAGAATTATTATTCGGGAAGTGTATATGATCTAGATGAAAGAATTTCTTGCCATTCGGTTAGATGTTGGTGTGTACCAAAGAATTTTCCTATTTTGATTGTTTACTATTATGATGTGCGTTGTGGTGCATTGGATATCGGCTCGGAACGAGAAATTGGGGAGCCGAGTTCGAATTCTCAGTCAAATTCATTGCATTCACTTACGCGCAAATACCCTTGGGAAAGGTATTAATCCGTCTATTTCTTCCAGTTATGGGTTAAATAACATTACAGATTGGGTTCTATAGCCTTGATCGGAAATCAGTCTACCGCAGAAAGCAATGGCAACCTACTGCGGGATAATCTTCTGCCCAGTCAGTCATGTCTCTTTCGAGACATTATCGCCCAAGCGTGTATCACGTATGGCAATTAACTGACTGACTATTATGATTAATTTGTTTATGATATTTAATATTGCATATATAGCCGCTGTTTTTTAGAGTTCAATTGTAGTAATGACTATGTTGATAGAAAATGTCTTCCGTTGAGAAATTATTGTTTATTCTGTGTTCAACTGAATGTGTTATATATTCAATAATGGATGGTGGATGATTTAGGATGTATGTAGATATGCTTAGCATTACGTTTTACATATGGTGAGTAATTAGTATTAACCAAGTTAAGTGTAATATCCAGAAAGTCACCTTTTTTAAGGTTGGTATTCACTATTTAAGATTAAGGTTCTTCAGTATTCTATGCATGTATTAACGGATTCTATCTACTTTCGAGTTAGTGGAATTATGGATAATCATGAGATCATTATCTCTATACAATCCAATACCCATATCCACATCACTATGTGCAGGGAAATTGGACAAAATAAAAAGACCTACAAAATCCGATGATTCCACAGAATCCAGTGTTTCCATAGCAATGTCAAATAGATCCTTGGAATAAGATCTTATCCACTGTTCGTTATTCTTTCTCTTTTCTTTCTCTCTACATTCTTCTCTCTTATTTCTTCTTTTTTTTTTTTCTTGTTAAAATGTTTTGACATGTCTGGCTTTCTGTGGCAATACATTAAAACACTACTGTCTATGAGTATTAAACACACCATTCTTTAAAATGTCATAATCTCCCAACCCCGCTTAATTCATCTAATTATATGATCTCTTTATTCTTATGCATTTATTTTTTTTTACTTTTTATTTTAATTTTGTTTTTTAAATCTCCTTATCTATATATATTACCAAGTAAATAAACCACATTTTACTGCCTGATGATGGTGTTTTAACACCGAGACTTTGTAGTTATTGAGTTGCAGTATACTTATTATATATATATATATATATATATATATATATATATATATATAATCTAAAAAAGGAAGAGCATATATGTAAAATCACATAACTCAGATCTTATTAATATTCACTTTATCAATATTAAAAATGATCCAGGTGGAGGGCTCGATGTAAATAGTATTATCTATTTACAGAAACAATTCTATAAAATTTTGTTTTTCAACGAATGCAGAATTCGGATTTTTTTTATGTCATATACATAATATTATATAAAAAAAATACCGAATTCTGCATTCTTTGAAAAACAAAATTTGATTAATTTAAATATTGTACAAAAATTCACATACCGGAAGGACCCCCAAAGAATATTCCGGGGTAAATCTCTCCATATTGAATTTTGGGTTTTTAAAATTATATCCGGGATCAAAACCGAGATAGCTCAACTACCTGATATAGGAACAACATATTTTAAACCCAAAATTCAATATGGAGAGATTCACACCGCAATATTCCTTGGGGTTCCTTCTGGTATGTGAACATTAGTACCATATTTCAATTTATCAAATTTTGTTTTTCAACGAATATAGAATTCGGTTTATATATATATATATATATATATATATATATATATATATGTGTGTGTGTGTGTGTGTGTGTGTGTGTGTGTGTGTGTGTGTGTGTGTGATAGTATAAACATCTATATATATATGATAGTATAATAACAAATATGAAGCATTTATAAATGTATATATTTCTTTTTTTAAAACCATCATCAGTAAATTAAATATGGCGAAGAAAAAAATCAGCTATGTTTTACTTTTTGTTGTTTTATACCTCAGGTATATTTGCCCTGTCGAGGAGCGTTCGTGTGTGTAATTCTTGTATGCTTATATGTAACATATTTCTGTGATCTGACAGAAATATGACTGACATCAAAAGTAGTGATCATGAAAAGTATGATCAACATCAAAGGCAGAAAATATAAGCAGTGAATGACAAAAGTGTGATCGACATCAAAGACAGCCGGCTTGAAAGGCAATAGCCAGCGAAAATGATTGACAGATGTCTTGGCCATTGATGACACAATTAAAGGAAAACCCAAGAAGAAAATGCGTGGAAATTTCAGATGTTATAAGTTCGGGGTTTTTCTAGTCGAAATCAGAACACCAACAGAATGCAGAGAAGAGAACTCTATGGCTACATCCTCCTTCACACAACCGTTGCCGACGAAGAATAAAAATATATGTGTCTAGTTCTAGTCCGTATTTGCTGAATTTGGTTGATAATCTGCGTGCATTTGAGCGTCTAGTGAGTATTCTTATTTATGATTTGTCGTGTTTTTATTGTCGTGAAAGTCCATTGAAGTACTTGATCACCTACGTCTTGAAGGGACACGGCACATGAAGAAGAAGAAGAAGTGATTTTATTAACTAAACGTTATTTTTTAGTGGATACTCATATTTGAGTAGACGCTTCATTCATTGATTAAGCAATATATATGAGCGCATTTTCTTATTTATTAAGATTTCGCGAACATGTATTATGGTGGACGAAAATAAACAAATATACTGTTTAATAAATAAACGAAGCGTCTACTCAAATATATGTATCCACTCAAAATAAAGCAAAGTAATAAAATCTGACGGATTAATAAATAAATATTCATCACTTCTTTAGAAATTGTCTTGTAGTGTTCGTATGTTGATTATGGGGGGTATTTTTTGTGAAAGAATTTAGATTAAACTGGTTGTGACAGGCAGATTTTTTTAAGTTTTTTTTTTTTTTTTTTTTTTTTTTAATCATTTCACCCCGAGCAAGGCAGAAACGCCACTGATGTGCAGGGGGTTACATAAATGTAGAAAGATTAATTAGAAAAGAGTGAGGAGTACAAGCTAGTTAGAAAGGAACAATAGAAAACTGAGAAAGCAGGTGCAATGACAGGTACATGGGCGGAGAGAAAGGGAAGGTTATACAGGGGAGGGGAGAGAGAGCTAGAGGCCAGTGGTTAGTAGGTGAGTATTAACTTTGCTTTTAAATTTCTGGAGGTCGTAGCCGTCAGGAAAGCAAGAATACGGGAGTGAGTTCCACAGGCGGGAAGTGCGAGAGAGGAAGCTGCAGGAGTAGAATTGTCGTCTGCGTTTGGCTAACCTGACTGTGAATGGGTGGGACCCAGTTGCCAGTCTGGTTGAACGGGTAAACACCTGTTGAGGAGGCATCAGTGACTTAAGCTCATCCGAGCAGAAGCCATGAAAGTATTTATAGAAGAGACAGAGGGAGGCCACATTTCGACGATGGGAAAGTGGCTGCAGACGAGTCGCCAGATCAGTACCTATCACATTACAGACTCTCCTTTGGAGCTTGTCAAGAACACTGAGGAGAACGGCAGGGGCACCTGACCATAAATGGCAGCAGTACTCCATGCACGGACGGATGGTTGACTTGTATATATGCAGGATGGATTCAGGTGGAAAAAACATCCTGGATCGACATAGTGACCCAATCTTCTTAGCAGTAGATTTTGCTATGGATTCAATATAGTGCTTCCATTTGAGGTCTGAGGACAGGGTAAGTCCGAGGAGGCGTAGTGTATTACTCTCCGGGAGAATCATCTGGTCCATGCTTATGGGAGGCAGAAGAGGTTGCCTGTAATGGTTGACAGACAACAGCTTGGTCTTAGAGGAATTGAAGTTGACAAGCCACTTCTTGCCCCAGTTCACCACAGAGTGTAGATCCCGCTCAAGGTCAGCAGCGAGATTATGTCTGTCCGCCACGACAGGTTTCTTACTGGAGCGGGAGTATATTGTAGTGTCATCTGCGTAGATGCCTACTTGGGACCTGATCTCATCTGGGAGGTCGTTGATGAAAATAAGGAAGAGCGTTGGGCCCAGGATAGAGCCTTGTGGGACACCAGCATTCGTGCTGTAGGACGAAGAGGCACGCCCATTCAGAACGACCTTCATTTTGCGGTTATTTAAGAAAGATTGGATTAGGTCAAGCAGGCGACCGGTAATACCATAACCGCGTAGTTTGCATAGGAGGCCAGGGTGCCAAACCCTGTCGAAAGCCTTGGAGATATCCAGAGCAACCGCGCGAGCCTCGTCAGACTCATCAAGGGCCTGTAGCATGTACTCCGTTACAGTAGTTAGCAGGTCGGCTGTGGACCTGTCAAATCGGAATCCATATTGCCTGTCGGAGAACAGTTTGTGGGCGGTGAGATGATGAACTATTTCAGCATTTATTATAGCCTCGAACACTTTCCCGAATATTGGTAGAAGACTGATAGGGCGATAGTTGGATGGGTCCGAGGGTTCACCACAGTTCTTAAAGACAGGAACGACTGAGGAGAATTTCCAGCATGCAGGAAAGCAGGAAGCAGAAAGGCAGTAGTTAAACAGTTTAGAGAGGACAGGGGAAAGTTCAGGGGCACACCTCTTAAGGACTATCACCGGGATTCCATCGTCTCCACACGCCTTATGGGGGTCGAGTTTTGAAATTACTCTGGATACTATTGTCGGGGTAATATACACGTCATGCAGTTTGGCCTCAGTTCTAATAGGGAAGTCGGGTGGGTGCACTCCGGACGAGTCGAGTGTGGAGTTGGATGAGAATCTGCGGGCAAAGCACTCAGCTTTCTCAGCAGATGACGTGAGAACGTCAAATCCATGGATTAAAGGAGGTATTGAGGATTTCCTATTGTTGAGCACTCGTTTACAAATCCTCCAATAGTCCTTGGAGCCGAACTTGCGGTCAGCTATGTGCTGTCGCATTCTCTCCGCAAACAACTGTTTGGCGTCATTTAGGGTTCTCTTGCACTCACTGCGAGCGGATGTGAACAGGCGCCTATTGTGATCAGTTGGCTGTCTCTGGAATAGATGGAAGTAATGGTTCCTGTGGGCAATGGCGGCTGAGCAGGCCGGAGAGAACCACGGAGAGGAATGAGGTTTTAAGCAATACTTCCTGGTGGGTATGAAGGCATCAATGCCAGCTTTCACCCATGACGAGACCTCAGAGGCACAGTCATCAACTGATAGGTCAAACACTTTTCCCCAAGGGACGTCGCAGAGGAAATCGCGAAAGGCATCCCAGTCAGCTTTTTGGTAGAGGTAGGAGGTTCTATGAGTAGGGGGATCCTGGGGGGAGTGAGATTGGAAAGAAATACTGAGGGAGACTACAGCGTGGTCGGAGTTGCCGAGAGGGCAAAGCTGCGAGACTTGACAGGCGTCGGGCGCAGAGGTGAAACATATATCTAGCAGTGAGGAATGACCCGAGGGTGTGCTTGGGAAGCGAGTGGGGAAGTCCACCACTTGCGTAAGGGATTGGGAAATAGCAAAGTTCATGGCGTGAATGCCCGCCGAATCAGTAACAGCGTTTTCAAGCCACTCAGAGTGATGGGCATTGAGGTCTCCAAATACAAATATGTGGGCAAATGGGTGATAGGAGATAGCCTTATCTATGTCGTCGGCAATGCTATCTAGTAGGGAGCAGTCAGGAGAGGAGGGAGAACGGTAAAGGAAGAATAGGTAGCTAACCGAACTGAGGAGAGACAAGCGGAGACATATGTATTGGTGGTCAGTAGATTCGAGTGAAGTCACCCTAGTTATGGGGAGGTGTTCGCTGACATAAACACCCAGCCCATGCATGTGGACAGTAGAATCCTTCCTTAAAAGGGGAAGATAACCAGGGATGAAGAGGTCAGAGGAGGGAATAGTTGAGTTGAGGTTAGTTTCGCAGAGCGCGAGGATGTCAGGGGACTTTTCATGCAGGAACGCTTCTACACTAGCAAAGTTAGTACGAATGCCTCGGATATTAGTGAAGTAGAGGTTAATGGGCTTAGGTGGTTTGGATTTAGCTGGTTTAAGGTCATTTCTGTTTTGTCTTGTCATGTTTTTTGTTTATAGAAAGGGACCTAGGGTAGAGGATACAGGCGGTCATTACCCACGATCTGTGCTGGGAGGGAGACTGGCTAGGGCTGCAACAAGGTGTGGCCTCGGGGTTGCCCACCGAAAGCGCTTGCAGGGACACCTATCCATGCGCGACATGGCACTACAAGAACCCCGATATTATACAACTGTTGATCAGAGCAGCCGCTCTTGACTCTACGCAAGAGTTAGGGCTCCTAACTACCAGTCGGAAGCAGCAACCAGGAAACTGCCAACCCGGTACCCTCACAGTGATGAGCCATTGCCACCAACCGGCCAGATCGCAGGAAACTCACGGAAGCACCAGTACCAAGGTCTGAAGAGAGAGAAGAGAAAACCGGAAACCACATCCTAAACAGGAAACAAGGAACGAGCCTCTACTCCAGTTCAATAGACGTGGGAGGAGTATAGACCGGGCGATAGTGTGACCTATCTACTCCTATTAAAAAAAAAACAAAACAAAAAAACAAAAAAAAAACAAACGAACACGAACAATCCTTTGAAAAAAAAAAAAAAAAAACACAATGTGTGTGACGTGTGTTTATTGATGACTATTACTTATCAATTTTCCTTATAAGACTGGCCAATCGCTCCTGCTATTCATCTCGAGGTTCTCCAGAAAATCCAAACATCATTCTGCAATGTAATCGATCTGGATCTGGCTGCTCGTCTCCAGTCACTTTCTCACCGACGTGATGTGGCTTCTCTCTCTCTCTTTTACAAATATTTTCACAGTTTCAGCTCCCATAAGCTTAGCCCCCTAGTGCCCCCTCTACACGAATTTACTCGAGCTACTAGACTAGCAACTAGGTTCCACCATTTTACAGTCAAAACAGTCAAATGTAGCCGGCGCCTTTACCCTAGTAGCTTCTTTTCTCGCAATTCCTGCCCGTGGAACTCTAATTCTTATACTTGTTTCCCTGATAAATACAATCGCCAAGACATTAAATGCAACTTCAATTGCCATATCTTATATTTTTGACTCCCATCCTTTCCCCAACACCCCCTCTATCACGTTCTTGATTATCATTCTAATTTCACGTAACTCACATCACACCAGTATTCCCATCCTTCTCTTATCCATTCTCCAACACCCCCTGTAACTTTTTTTGCTCTCCTCTCATGTAGCCTCCTGCGCACCAGTGGCAGTATTGCACTGCTTATAAAAATGTAGTTTCTATTTAATAAAGTATATTCTTTTCTAATTAAGATAGTATTTGCATCGTTTCTATGTGTTTCAGGCGTTTTCAAAAGATTGTCCCAAAGTAGTCTCTTATATTCGTAGATGCAAACTTTTAGATTTCTAGCTGTTTCACCGATGTAGCTTTTCTTACAGGCTTTTTATATTATAAATTCCGGTATGATTCTTTTTTTTTTTAATCATTTCACCCTGAGCAAGGCAGTAACGCCACTGATGTGCAGGGGGCTACGTGAGAGTGAAAAGATTGGATAGTGGTAATGATCTTAGTGTTGGTGATAACTAGTTTGTTCACAAATTTTGTTGATAGAGCGTGGGTAGGATTATGAATTTCATGTTGATGGTAGTGCCTTCATTTTGGACTTGTAAACCTTGTCTGCTCGTTTTCTAGAGTCGAGATTGAAGTGATGTGGGTAATGCAGAAGTCTAAACTGTATTTCTAGGTATTCTGGACTACATACTCTTAAGACTCTGAGATAAAAAACCTATGATTAAACTTGATTTTATTTCGCGTGTGTCGTGGGAATAGAAATAGATTAAATCATTTTTATTTACGGGTTCAAAGTAAACTTTAATCATAATTATATCTTTATTTAATATTAATTGGATGTCAAGGAAAGGTAGACTATTATTCATTTCATCCTCATATATGAATTCGATCGTTGGTTCTACGTTATTAAGTTTCTTTATTTGTTTAGTAGATTTTTATTGTGAGTGTAACTAAAATAAATGGGGATTTTAGGTATGATGTCTTTACTTTTGTTTATAAATACTTGTTGCAGCCTTACATTTTCCTTGATTGATTCCATCAGATGATGAAAGGTAACGACCTTTCACAGCTGAAATGGCTGGCTGTAAACGTATGTTCTTTGTTAAAATTTTCTTCGCTCGAACTTCTCGTTTGTGAAACACTTTTCTGGCTTCTGGCTACTCAGTCAACTTCGACCTTCAAAAATCTAAATGCAATCTTTATCTTCTGTCTTCTTAATTCCCGTTTTTTATTGTTCTCTCTCCTTAATAGTGTTTTTTTTTTCTCATATTCTAGCGCACTCAGTAACCCAGTGTGTATTAGTGGCTTTAGTGCCTGGCTTAGAGAAAACAAAATGATTTAAAATTATTTCCTTGAAGATGTCATGTGGTGAAACGATTTCCTTATATCAGTTGATTTACTTTTTCTGGCGAACATTTTTTGGAATTTATTTCTAATGTATTTTGAAAATTTGGCCAAGGCAGAGGAATTTTCGCAGATAAATTCCGCTCTGCAAAATTAAGCCTTCAAGAATTTTATCTTGTTGTAGAAAGGAATCTATGGCTGACATTTTAAAAGAGCTGCAAATGAAGTAGGTTTGAAAATATATGTTTAATTGATTAACTGAGATGATGAAAATATGTGAAACAATCTTTAAAAAAACTTTGAATCTTGTTACGAAAGGGGAAACATGATCATTATGAATGATAATTAATTAGCTAATGAATATTTTGTGTTATGACTGGGGACGCCTTGCATTTTCCTCAAGTAAGAGTGTAATGATTGCTATACACATAATTATGTACAATTAACAATAACGTATTTTATTACCTGAGCAAACTAAAGAAACAATACAAAAGGAGGTGTGAAATAAAGTGTATATGGAGAGGTATCTTTGTGCGTACGTACTTGAGTGTGAAGTTCCTATGAAAAAATGTATAATGATTTACTAAGCGTAGCTTAGATATAGCACAAGACGCAAATATGAAGCACCCAGTGAGTATCGAACTCATGACTCAGTTGTAATTGATCTACCGAGATCAATCTTGCTAACCATTACACAACGTCAAAGTGACCTAAATAAATATTTACTAAGCGTCACTTAGATGTGGCACAAGGCCGAAATTACAGAGCATATGGTGAGAATCGAACTCACTATTCATTTGTAATTGATCTAGCGAGACAAGTTTGCTAACCGTTATGCCACGTCGAGGTAACCTTGCTTAAGGGATTTTGGAAGGATACACACCACCCCGGGTCTTGAGCTTATATTATTTTGAAACTTTTCAAAACCCAGGGAAGAATAAGGTCTCCTTGCATAACGGAATTTTTCCTCATCCCCACATCGCTATCGAATGTGACACATCGTAAGTGGGTTTAATGGTAATACCGTAGAAAACCTACCCAAGCCCCATGGACACTGTCTCATTTTGGAAAAGCCTCAGGTGCTGGCTAATGACCCTAGCTTCTTCCTGGAGATGCATAGACGATAAAGATTTTAGCATAATCTTTTGCAACTATTGCAGCAGAAACAACTGGAGTATATAATGTGCCCTTCTAAAAGATTTATATTTAGGCAGAGTTATTTATCTATTGATTGGATAGGTTTGCTTGTGAATAGTCAGGTAGGCTTAGGATATTGTTTGAAATGTACTTTCTGTGTTCAGTACAACACTAAGTTAGCTGATCATCAAACGCCTTCCAGAGAGGAACGAAACATATCTGATCTTTATGACATCCTCTGGATAAAGAAATGAATAAGAATAAAAGTTTTGCTTTTTCTTTTTATAGAAGGCTTTTGGCAAAACCGTCTCGCGGCCGTTGGCGAAAGCTCTATTGCACACAAGTTTGATAATCGCACATCATCTTTAAGACTCTGGAATCATTTCTCCTGCGAACAATATTTACAGGATAATAAGAACACGGCATTTTTTACAGTATAGTTCATATTTTACAAGGCCTGGAGGGGGCACTTGTGGTAGAATGTTTATTTAAGGTATAGTTTACATGGTATGAAGGAGAAGATAATTGTTAATCGTTAAGGTCAAGATTGTAGTGATCGAAGAAACATGCTCTTGGAAGTATATTCCACATGGCCGTTGTTCGCAAGAAGAAGATGTTAAAGTGGAACTTACTTCTCGCTAATGGAATACAGAGGAGGTGTGGGTGATATGGCGCTTCATAGCCGCGAAGGTCAGACCTGGTGGAACCAGGTAATGTAATTCGTCCGAGCGATTTCCATGGTACAAGCGATAGAGCAGTGGGAGACTCGCTACAGTCAGTGTGTGAAAGAGAAGTTGGGATGCGGAAAACAAGGCTTCGGAAACGCTTTTGGATTCTATCAAGACTAGAAAATGGGGTTTGAGCAGTAGTGTAGGGTTTGATACATTCACACCCACGCACACACATACACATGGTCATTCAGCGTTCACGTGATAACTTAGTTCCCGCGTAAACGAATGCTAATAAAAGCGGGGAACGTCATGTGGTACGCTAGTTAGGATTTTGTCCCGGGCAAGAGCAGACATGTTTCCCTAACTCACACAAACACACGCACACTAATTGCGGGTAGCAATTAGTGGCGCAAATTTTTATTTCTCACCAGCATGCACACACCACACTAAAAAACTCCAATTGGAAACAGACATTAACACTATGCACATTAACTTTCATTCAAACTGGACTTTACATAAAATAACTTTCTACCGAACATTTTACGTTTCTGTCCAGACAAAGGGAAATAACTTTTCTTTCCTTACTTTTATGCATGTTCTCAACCCTATGTAACCTTTGTTAATATATTGTTTTTCTGGTTACTTTCGCCTTTTCGTCTTTCTTATTGCCTGTTTCATTTCATGACCCCAGTTACGCCGAATCGACTCGTAAAACTAAAATAGAGAGGGCCATTCGTCCTCTACAGTAGTATTCCATTTTCGGTCTTAACTGGCTCTTATAAAGGTAAAGGATAACATGGAGAGTCAGGTACTCACTGGAACAGCATAGAGAGCCGATCATTACACCTGCATCATTAGCGATCGATCGTATATAAGAGTTCTACTTGAGGTCGGGAGTGTGAGTCCTAGGCTCAGTGTCCTCTTAAGACACGGCGCCCTCTCAGGGAGGCATCCTTTTGTTGTGACTGGTGGTAGTTCGGGGTCTGGATGGTTACATTCAATACCTCTAAATCTAGTTTGGTTTTTGAGGCATTAAATGTAACCAGTCAGTTTTTCCCCTTTGAAGTTAGTGTTTGATCGGAAGAGAGATCAGCTATCAATATCTGATTTTTGGGCGGTGCACTCGTATAGTGTCGTATCATCGGTATAGATGTTTACAAACAACCGGGGTATATTCCTCGGTAGAGGGTTGGTCTGAGATATGACCATAGATTGGCCGTTAATAACTATTTTCAATGGTTATACCTGTTAGGAAGGATTTTATCATAGAAAAATCTCTTCCAGTGATTCCATAGCCAGGGAGCTTGTGTACTAAAGATTTCTGCAACACCTTGTTGAAGGACATCGAGATATCTAATAATATGTTCTTTGTGGTATGTGTGTTGTCAAAGGCCTCACTAATGTGTGTAATGATAGTTCAGACGTCAGTTCTGAAACAGGCTAATCGAAACCAGGACTGTTTGTCGCACAAAAGTTTGCTCCTTACCAGGTTCACGGTGACCTTCTTGTTGATAATGACCTCAAAAGTTTGCTGATGATACTGAGGGAACTAATGTATCTGTAACGGGAGTGGAAGATCGGTTTTCTTCGTTCTTGAAGGCAAAACATACGCTTGCCATTCTCCACATGCTTGGGAAATATTTCTTCTTCAAACAGCAGTTAAATAATTTTGTTAGAAAGGGGGATAAGTATGGGTTGATATTCTTAAAAAATATAAAAAAATCTATATAAAATTCTAGTGGTCATTCGACCACTAGAATTTTATCCGTGTCTGTGGCTTTTTAGGGTTCAAGGTTTTTGATAAGTCTAGAGATTTCTTTTACTGAAATGGGTATATTACTGAGACTGTGCTATGTGAGACGTGGGAAGTTGGGAAGAAAATAAAATTAATAATCTAACGTCGAGTTTGAGGCAAAGATCGAGGTGAAGGACTTCGCCTTTTCTGTCTTGGGCCTATTTATAATAGTTTGCATAACCGCTTTGCCTCTGTTCATAATCTGGTTGGTGATCTTCGAGAATTCGCGCGATCCGGTTTGTCTCTTTTCAACTTTGGCCTGGGCAACATGCTCATAGCTGCACTTTGCGTTTTTATAGAATTCTCTTACAGTGATTGCGGGCGTTTCTAAAAGAATTAAGGATCGTCTACATTGTTTCTTGTAATAGATTTTGAAGCAGTGGTTCCAGTGAGCTGTGATTAGAGGTCCCACGTTGCCGAGCGATCAAGGCACGTCAGATATGATGACTGTTACCCTTAGGGGACGCAGGTTTGAATCCCGCCGCATATTTTTCTAAAAGATGTTTTGAATATTTAGGCCGGTAGAAATAAATAAATATTCATTTTAATAATAAAAACGGATCATCTACACAAGTACGACTATGCATTACAAATAACGTTTAAACAAATAAATTAGAAATATATACTTATAGATATACATACATATGCACCTACGCACATGGACGCATTTAATGAAGCAAACACACACACACACACACACACACACACACACACACACACACACACACACACACATATCATATGAGACAAAAGTATCAGTTTTAAAGAAAAGATTAAATAAATTTAAAAAATAACACAGACATATTAACAGTGTAAGTAAGTTGCATAGCCTTACATAATCTTATTGTTATACAAGATGACACAAGCCAATGTAACTTACTTATAAGGGATTTTATAATTACTTCATTTCAATATCTTATATATATGTCGATTTTATGGAAAATGTATCAGAGACTTTTAAAACAGTTTTGGTTTTATATATTTTACCTGTAATCCGGCCTCGTCAGAAAATGATCGTTTTTTTTACACTGTACTAAAGTTACCGAGGTGATTTGTGATTTACGTTAAACCTCTGAAAGGTTGATTTTTAATTTAATTCTGTATCTGTAGAAATTCGATTTTATTTAATTTCAACATTTTTATGGTTTAAATATAATAATTTTTTTCAGTACTTATTAGATAAGTTAAACGACATATTGAAATGGCTTTCTTGTATACTAATCGCCAGGGACTCGTAAATCATAGCCCTTTCATTGTATCTTTCTCTGAATAAATCATAAAAAACGACTTTTACAGGGTCAAAATGTCATAACGAAAGTTTTGGTGTATGCAGATATGGCAGAAATACAGGAGTAAAACCATTTTCCCAGTATCTTTAGAGATGAATCGTGTATACTAGTTTCACTTATGGTCTGGAGTGAACTTAAATCCTCATTGGGAATACAACCGTTCATCAGGACTGGAGAAAACACTCAGCGTCAACACAGTTATTATGAAACAATATTGTCATAGTTAAACATCTCTCTCTCTCTTTCTTTCTTTATATATATATACTATAGTCATCCCCAGACAGATCTGTTTCGCTGTATTACAGCTCATCAGTACGGCTTAGACTCCGGTCGCTTCCTAACCCAGGATTGAAACCCGACCGAATTGGCGTCAGTCGGCGATTCTACTCCTAGGCTACGAGCGTCCAGTAGAAGAAGGCAGGCTTTTTAGCGCGTATAAACACGCTCAATAGCTAGAGTGCTCCAATTCATTATCGAATGAGCGTTGCGTAAATGCCGGAGTAGCTACTGTTTACAAAGTCTATATATATTATCTGATAATCACAAATCTGCATTCAAGCAAGAAAGCCTTAAAAATTGCAAAACACTAATCAACTACGTCAACAAACTAGTCAACTCTAATGAGAAAAATGTCTAAAATCCTTCAGTAACCTTGAGTAAATTTAGAAAGGACAAACCTTGCAATGATGGTGATGTTTACAGATTGTGCCAAGAAGAAAAGTTGGCTATAGTATCATTTCCAGAACGAGAAAAGTTGTTAAATGAAAGGTCCGAAATAATGTCTGAATGTATGCATATTAGAAAATACAATTTAAGCTCGTACAAACACAGATGAAATTATGTAAAATACTATTTCGCTATTCTTAACTCCTCCATTATTTAAAACTTCCTGTTATGCGTTTTAAAATTCTTGTTATGCGCTCAGAAAAGCTCTGGATAATCAGTTTTTATTTGACTTACTCCCCGACTGGAGCGAGTTGTGATACAATGTCGGACGCTCAAGCAACTGGTCAAAGATTAGCCGGCCCCCGCTTACGCAGTACTTGGCTACAAAGCTTGTCCTGTCTTGTATAAACTTGTCTTAGCATGTCTAAGCTTGTCTTAACCGATCTCACAGATTTTTTTTTTTAATCATTTCACCCCGAGCAAGGCAGAACGCCACTGATGTGCAGGGGGTTACATAAATGTAAAAAGATTAATTAGAAAAGAGTGAGGAGTACAAGCTAGTTAGAAAGGAACAATAGAAAGCTGAGAAAGCAGGTGCGATGACAGATACATAGGTGGAGAGAAAGGAAGGTTATACAGGGGAGGGGAGAGAGCTAGAGGCCAGTGGTTAGTAGATGAGTATTAAATTTCTGGAGGTTGTAGCCGTCAGGAAAGCAAGAATACGGGAGTGAGTTCCACAGGCGGGGGGTGCGAGAGAGGATTCACCAAAAGCCAACTCAGTGCATTGAAACCATATTAGCGTAATCGGATGATCTTCCTAATTTGAATATTTAAAATCTTTACATGTAAAATCTTTCTTTAAATATATATTGACCACTTTTTAGCATAACCGTTTACTAGTCTAATTTGACTAACCAATAAATGTTTAATGATAATATATATATAATCATTTCACTCCAAGCAAGGCAGATTTACTGCCACTGGTGCACAGGGAGGAAAGTGACAGGTTATAGGGGCTTTCAGGAAGTGGATAAGAGAAGGATGAGAATACTTGTGTGATGGGAGTGGAATGGACGGAGAAAAGAGCATGAGAGGAAGGATGCGTGTCAGTAATATAGAAGATGGATATTGACTATTCATTTAAGTTCTTGAAGATTGTAGCTGTCGGGGAAGGAGTAGATCTTGCGGTTATATTTTATTGGTTTAACTGTAAAAGGTTGGGACCTAGTTGCTAGTCTAGTAGCTCAAATAAATTCATACATAGGGGGCACCATTGAGCTAAATTCATTGGAGTAAAAGCCGTGACGTGAAAGTAAGCTATATATATATATATATATATATATATATATATTTCTATAGTATTGCTTTGAGTCCAGTGTTTACGGCAGAAGAAAATGGCAACCTAATGCGGGAAAATCTTCTGCTTAGTCAGTCATCGATCGAGAGAGACATGATCGTCCAAGCGTGTATAACGTGTTGCACTTAACTGACTGGTATATATATATATATGCATGTGTGTGTGCGTTTGTGTGTGTATTAGACCACTCATAAACACGTAGGTTCTTTTCTAAAACTGATTATGATACAAAATGATGAGGTCACAATATTAGCAATTTTATTATTAATTACACATTATTGTAGTAATTATTATTACTCCCATCATGCAATATTACTTAGATTGAATGCACTTATAAATTAATAAATGCTAAGATTTTCAGAATTTATAGGAAAATGCTGTCCCTGATATACACAACAACAACAACAACAAAAAAAACAACAACTTTCAACTTGTTAATATAATATCATTGAAATAAATGAAATAGTTTTAACAACTCAAATATATTCCTAATGAAATTCAGCTGGGAATGCAATGATAGACGTTAAATTATCAGACAACAGACATTCTGAACGAACAATAAATTAACAATACCAGAATTACATAGGAGGCTTATCGTTGTTCCAGGATTATATAACCTAGTTTTAATTTGAAATATCATTTTAATGCAAACATTGCCCTGTGGGAGCAAGTTCACATTTTTGTTTTTAGAATGGAATTGCAAACTGATATCACACTAAAGATATTTCCATTAATGTAATAGCAGCCTCGGGGTGACAATTTATACCAAAATTATTATTTACCACATTATGATTTTCAAAGGTGAAGGTTATTCTAAAAACAAAAAAACAAAACAAAAACAAAACAAAAACAAAAACAAAAACAAAAACAAAACAGAAAATAACAAAACAAAATAACGAACAGCAAGCGTCTGCTTAGGGAAATTCATACTTTTTGAAATAACATAAAGTATGAATTCCTCCTTTTTGTGCACTTAATATCATTTTTTATGAATTTTTTCAAAATAATAATTATATTTTATTACATATAATTGTTTCTTCACCACGTCTATCTATACGTGCTGGCTTCAAAGCAGCGGGCATCTATTTATTTATTGATTTATCATTTGTGTCATGTGACACAATTTTCCAGCTATACAGATTGTTTTTATTGACACAGCAACATCGCAGCCTGTTCATCTATTAAGAAGTTGCCAAACATCTGAGATATTTGTTTATAAAAAGTTCTAATGTAGTGTAGTTCAAAGTACAATATTCTCTTAAGTTAGTTGGCATTTTATGCATCATTTAACTCGTATCTTGGGAAAAAATATGCATACATACATACAAGATTAGAGTTTTAATAGTATGACGCAATGAAGCAATTTATTACTCATAAAATTACATTAATAATGACAACTGTAGGTGAATTTGAATTTTTGAAGATCATAGTTGACAGGAAAGACTTGAAGCAACGGAAATGTGGTTCTAGAAAGGGATGATGAGGAGACCATGAACCGAACATGGGAGCAACGACGAAGTATTGGAGAGGATGGAAACGAAAAGAAAATTTATACTTAACATCAGGAAAAATAGCTGAAGTTTCTGGGACATGTAATGAGGAAAGAAGTGTTGGAGAAACTGATACTCACAAGACAGATAGAGGGAAAGGGAAACAGGGGAAATCAACTCATGACATACTTGATGAGATTGAGCAAATGGAAGTCAGAGCAGTCTTCGGGGGGGAGTAACAAGAGAAAGCTATAAGGGACAAGGAAGGACATGATCGCCTACGTCCTGTAAGAAGAAGAAGAAGAAGAAGAAGAAGAAGTTGATAAGAAAGAAAGGAATCGAAAGACAATTCGACAAGTGAGAAGTATGAAAGAAGAAGCCAATAAAACATAACTTACACTAAGCGATTTAGTCAGTAAAAGTGAGAAAACTATTTGCCAATCTAGTAATGCACTGAAATTCATAGAGTCGATTTAGCATAAATAAATGCCCATCAAAACAATAGTGATGGGAATATTTATAGAATAGAAGCAGAGAAGCAAGCCACGGTACAGTGTTTAAGCTATTAATATATATATATAAGGTTATATATATTAAGTTATTAATACACACATATATATATATAAACATCGAAATCTACGATCTTATGAGAATTTCTGACAATCCTTTTGAATTTATACATATACATATTAGTCATCCACATACAAGCCTGTTTCGCTGTATCACAGCTCATCAGTGTGGCTAGACACATCCACTTGCTTCTGGCCGGGATCGAAACTCGAACCGCTTGGGTGTCAGTCGGAGTCGCTACTCCTTAAACTATAGGCGCATGGAGTCAGAGAAGGGAAATTTAAACGTGTTGTAAATAAGCAGTCTATACACACGCAAGTCACTGAAAGAACTCAAATGTGTGTGTGTGTGTGTGTGTGTGTGTGTGTGTCAGAAAAAAGTGCGAACGATCTGTTTAAAGTGTAGATCTATTATTATTATTATTATTATTACTTGATTTTTGTATAAAATATTAAGTGTCCATAATGGTATTTGTGTCGCTACACATGTTTAGAGTTTAAAGTTGACTCTCTTAAGACGAATAAACTTGCGACTTTGCGTATTGAGATCTGTCTGTTTTTCTGATACCTAAAATATCGTGTGTATATAGATAAATGGTGAGCAGGTTAAAAAGTTCATATGTGTGCATGTTTTTTTTTTTCGTCACTTGCACGTTAAATCTCTTCCGTCACCTTTTGTTGGCCATAAAATATTTTTACACTGACATGCGAAATTTGATGTCTTTATATTTCAAAATTGTTTTCAGCGATTTTGATTCAATTCTACTCTACGGGTCATCCAGTTCTTTTTGTTGGTTTTGGAATACAGTTTTTTTGCAATGGTTCACGATTTTTTTGATCGCGTTTGAATTTAGTGTATCTGTGTGTGTGTGTGTGTATGTGTGTGTGTGTGTGTGTGTGTGTGTGTGTTTTAGGTTTTTCATGTTGTTTTGTTGAGGGAAGGCTTCCATTTTTTTATAAAAAATTTTTCCTGCATCATGAGCGTGTCATAATCTGCAATTTAGTAGATTGGCATTACTCTGAATTAACCTCCACTACATTTGTGTTAGAGTTGGGAAACGTACAATTTCCTGTTATTGGCTAGTTTAATGTTACTTCTGTGCAGGGCAACTCTTTTATGCAGGCCTTGTGTCGCGTCCACGTATATTTTTGCACATTCGTCGCATTTTAGAGCATAAATTACATTTTTAGAATTGCAGCTCAGATTTGATTTGATTTCGAATGTGTTTTCGAACTTGAAATGCTTTCTTTCTATTATATCGTTGCATACCCCACATTTTTTTGTCATATTTTGTGACCCCCTGTGTTGTGTGTTGCTCGAATTTTGTTGAGGTTAGTATGTTTTTTAAAGTTTTGGTGTGGTGTTTGCTTTTAATTATTTTAGTTGTCTTTAAGATTTCCTTAATTTTATTATCTTTGTTGAGTAATTCTGTGTGTCTTTTTATCTTTGTAAATAATTCTGTATTGCTTTTGTTGTGTGGAGACGTATGCTAGAATGTTTGATTCTTTTTCATGTTGTTTCTTTGTTTTTGTTTTTTGGATTCCAGAGAGATTCTAATGGTAATTCTTCTGTCAGTTGAAAACCCTTGTTTATTAGAGGAGTTAATTATTCTCTTATTTGTAGTGTTTTTCGTAATTCCTCTAGGCGTATTTTACGAAGGGTTTCGTCAGCTACTATTGTGCTAATTCGTTGTACTAGGGAGTTGGGGATAAATTTCAGACAGCTTTTAGGGTGGTGACTCTTGAAATGGAATTATTGTTGGATGTCTGTGGGTTTATGGTAAATGTCTGTGATGATATAATTGTTTTTGTTTTTATGAGTATGTCTAGGAAAGGCAATTCGTTATAGCTTTATTCTAGTGTGAACTTAATTTTGGGGTGCAAGTTTTGGATTAGATTGTGTAGTTTATATATCTCTCCCCATGTTGATCTCATAAAGAAAAAATAATTATCTAGATATCTCTTCCATGGTTTAGTGAAATCTTTTTTATGTTTTCCCCATATTTATGTCCTATTTTGTTGTATAGACTTTCTTCTAGATATGCTAGTGTAAGTGTTGCATATGTCGGTGCCATTTTTATCCCCATACCTGTTGTTTGAATATAATTTGATTGTTAAATTGGAATGAATTCTCGTCTAAAATTAGTTTTATACTGTGTAACTTCAATTCCTCTAAGACCAAGCTCTTGTCTGTCAACCATTACACGCAACCTCTTCTGCCTCCCATAAGCATGGACCAGGTGATTCTCCCGGAGAGTAATACACTACGCCTCCTCGGACTTACCCTGTCCTCAGACCTCAAATGGAACCACTATATTGAATCCATAGCAAAATCTACTGCTAAGAAGGTTGGGTCACTATGTCGATCCAGGATGTTTTTTCCACCTGAATCCATCCTGCATATATACAAGTCAACCATCCGTCCGTGCATGGAGTACTGCTGCCATTTATGGTCAGGTGCCCCTGCCGTTCTCCTCAGTGTTTTTGACAAGCTCCAAAGGAGAGTCTGTAATGTGATAGGTACTGATCTGGCGACTCGACTGCAGCCACTTTCCCATCGTCGAAATGTGGCCTCCCTCTGTCTCTTCTATAAATATTTTCATGGCTTCTGCTCGGATGAGCTTAAGTCACTGATGCCTCCTCAACAGGTGTTTACCCGGGCAACCAGACTGGCAACTGGGTCCCACCCATTCACAGTCAGGTTAGCCAAATGCAGACGACAATTCTACTCCTGCAGCTCCCTCTCTCGCACTTCCCGCCTGTGGAACTCACTCCCGTATTCTTGCTTTCCTGACGGCTACAACCTCCAGAAATTTAAATGCAAAGTTAATACTCATCTACTAACCACTGGCCTCTAGCTCTCTCCCCTCCCCTGTATAACCTTCCCTTTCTCTCCTCCTATGTATCTGTCCTCGCACCTTCTTTCTCGGCTTTCTATTGTTCCTTTCTAACTAGCTTGTACTCCTCACTCTTTTCTAATTAATCTTTTTACATTTATGTAACCCCCTGTTCCGCCTTGCTCGGGGTGAAATGATTAAAAAATAAATAAATAAATAAATTATTTGTGAAGCGTGTGGGAAGTATTTCTGGGTGTTTTTCAATCCAAAATGTAATGGCCTGTTTACCTAATTCATGGGGTATGTTGATGTACAGACAGTTCACGTTAAATGTTAATATGAGTGTACCTGGTCTACTTTTTTGTGATATAAAACTGATGAAATGTATGCTGTCTCTGATGTAGCTTTTTATTTTTGTGGTGTATGGTTGTAATATATTATCCATTAAATTGCTTAGTCTGCTTGTTGAGCAGGCTGGCTCTGCTACAATTAGTCTGAATTTGAGATCATTAGGGTTTGGAGTGTGAATATATTCAGATGTTTGTTCCTGGATAGCTACTTTAATTGTGTTTGATTTGTGTGTCTTTGTGAGTCCGTAAAAATTGCTGTTTTTTTAAACAAAGTCTGTATGAAATTCTTTTTCTTTTTTCGTTAGTATTGGAAAATTTATTTTTAAGTTGTGAAATTTGATGTAATTTTAGCTAAAAATATTGATCAAATTACACTACTTAAAAACAAATTTGCAAGTCACTCCGTCCTCAAATTTACATTATAATTTAATATTTATAATAAAATTCCATTCCTTGATGTATTTATTGATTCCAGCACACATAGATTTACTACTTCTCTATATAGGAAACCAACTAACCTTCTTAAACGTGTCTTCTTAATAATAATAGTGAATGCCCCCAACGATATAAGTTAGCTGTTATAAAAACCTTAATTCAACGTACACAAATGATATCTTTTTCCCAATCCATATTCTATGAAGAATTGCGCAACATTAAACAAACACTTGTTAACAATGGATTTCTTAATCAACAATTTAAATGTATTTCAGTTAACTTAATAATACCTCTAACAATTTTGATAATATTAGTAGAAACAGTGTACGTCAAAATAAACATAACACTATTAACTTATACTATTGCAACCAAATACATAATAATTACAAACATGATGAAACAACACTCAAAAACATAATAGGCAGAAATGTCAAACCAATTAAAAATAAAAGTCAAATTAAGCTCATCATATAATATAAAAAAAATTAAAATAATTGACCTCATAGTCTCTAATAATCCTACAACCACACAACTAAATCCTCTACAGAAAACCAATGTAGTGTATCAGTTTACATGCCCGTCCAGAGATTGTATCTCTGGTACTAATAATAAACCCATTACATATATTGGTCTTACTACAACCACGCTCTCCCATAGACTTACCTGCCACCTTTCTGATCATGGTTCAATTAAACAACATTTTTTAGAAAACATAGCCATGTAAGTAATATTAGACAGATTTTAGTCGATAACACAATAATACTCACACATACACACAGTAAAAAGAACCTTCAGATATAGGAGCAACCCACACTTAATAAAGTCACATTTCAATCTAGTTACAACACATTACGTTGCATTTAAATATATGGTTATGTCAACATTTCGGTCTCTCGCGCGGTGTGACGTCATAGAACCGCATTACAAATTTACGACCTGCGTCTGCTATTCGGTGACTATTATCATCGTATAGCAATGTTTTATGTCAACACATGATAATATCATCTTTGATGATGGATGTCTTTATGTTAACGTACCTGTAACCTCTCTGAAGATGGCTCATGTGAACCGAAAGCTTAGAACCAGCATAATAAAAAATGCCCAAATGTTGGACAATTTTTGTCTTTATTTTCACCTGAAATTAAAGCCAAAATACGATGTTTAAAACGGCTCATGATTAAACATAATAGACATTCATTGTTTGTTATATTTAACAATATATGTTTAGAATATTATTTGCTGTCTCGATACACTATATATATATATATATATATATATATATATATATATTCTTCACTACTCGAGAGATATTTATGGTAAAAAATAAATATATACATATATATTAGGACCGTGAATAAGTTCCCGCTGTTTCCTAACAGATGCCATGGTGCGTGTAGTTTCTGTTAGTTACGCATCTATAAGGGAGTACTTGAAATTCTGTGTATGTCAATTGGCCGAAGTGTAAACAGCTTAGCTTTTCATAGCGTTAAGCATGTCGCATTTCATGCCAAAGAAAGTGTATTTACGGGGAAGTTTACTGCACAACTTTATTCAAAAGAAATCCGCATTTGAAACACTCAGAATTTTTAATTTTTGTTGAGACTTACCTCGAATTAATGATTCTCTTTTCATCGAAGGGAATACAACATACATGTCGTTTTGGTTGCAGTTTAACTTTCATTGTCTTGGTATAGAGTATACAACACTGTTGGTCATTTTAACAAAATAATAATAAGCTTCGACGAACTGATATACAACAGTTCTACTGCCAAATCAGAATGGTCTCGATAATCGACCACTGAAGTAAAATGAGAAGTGACCGTAAATGATAAAGTGTTCGCTTCGTTTTCATGTTGAAATCTTTGAAAAATGCCTTCGAAATGTTGACATTTTAAAAATTCATTCCTGCACTTCTTCTTCTTATTTTATGTGCCCTGTCCCTTCAGGATGTAGGCGATCATGGCTCTCCACGTCTCCCTATCCCTTGTGGCTCTTAGTATGTTTGCTCCTGTTGCTCCTGGCAATCCCCGTTCCGTCATCCACCTGATCAGGCCCTGCAAATATGTTATCCGCTGCCTTCCTCTGTCTCTCCTTCCTTCTATCTGTCCAGTCAGTATCAGGTTCTCCAGGCTCTCCTTCCTCATTGCATGTCCCAGGAACTTCAGTTGTCTCTTCCTGATGCTCAGCATCAATTTCCTTTTTGTTGCCATTCTTTCTAACACCTCGTCGTTGCTTGTATGCTCCGTCCACGATATCCGTAGCATCCTTCTGTAGAACCACATTTCGGCCGCTTCCAGTTTTGTCCTCATTTTCGATGATATTGTCCAGCATTCACAGCAGTATTGAAGAACTGACATCACGTAGCAGTCTAGCACTCTTTTCTTCGTTTCTGTTGAGATTTTCCTGTGTGTTAGTATTATTACGGTTATTGCATAAACAAAATCGTTTGTGATAACTAATTGAAAAGTTTTACTCGGAAAAATCATTGTCGAATTATGACGATATCCCAATATCAATATCTTTAAAAATAACGAATTCATTGTGTAGTTTTTGTAGAATTGAATGCAGATTTCATTTTAGAGAAAAAGAAACAGCAAACCAAAAAGGAGCTATTTTAAAACGGTTTTAATAAATAGTACGGTTAAAACTCCTATGAAACAAGTTTTAGATTAGATAGAACAATTAGTCGGACAATTAAGCACTATTAGTGGTACACGCTTGGGCGAATATATCACCTTCGATCCATGACTGACTAGGTAGAAGATTTTTCCGTAGTAGGTTGATATTTTTTCTGTCAACCAAGGCTATAGAGCCCATAGCTGGAAGAAAAAAGAGATGAATTAATAACTTTCTCAACGTTGTTTGAATGCAACTGGAATTCGAACTCGGCTCTCCAATTTCTCGTTCCGAGCCGATATCCACTGCATTACAACACACATCCCGATAAAATAATTTTAGTATGAAAATGAAGTCAGTCTACTTCTCTTCAAAATCCAAACATATTTATCATTTACTGCTGCTTAATCGTTGCAGAAAAACGTTATCGTTTTTTATTGATCTAGATGCCCAAAGAATTCTACACTTAAGCATTTAATTAATAAATTTGACCTTTCTACGCCACTTCACCTTTCGATGGTTGCGCCTTTTCAGGCTAACATTCTTGGCTAACATGAAGTGGAAATAATATATTGAATCCATTATTAGGTCCGCTGCTAAGAAAGTTGTTTCACTGTAGTTTTTTCTTTTAGAATCTATCGTAAAGTTTATATTTCGTTTATGCTTAAAATATTACAGCCGCATATGGTCAGTGTTCATGCTATTAATCTAGAGATTTTTTATATATCCAAAGAAGAATCAGCAATAGTATTAGTCCAAATATGGCATTTCGGTTTTGGTCTCTTTCCCACCGCTGTAAAGTCTCCTTTCTATAAGTAGTTTCATTGTATTTGTTTTGATGAAGTTTTCGCTGTAGTACCTAGCCTTTTTGCATTTAAACGTATTTCTTTACTGGCAACGAGGTTTTTTATTTTATAATTATTTTACTCCAACCAAGGCAAGACCGCTACTGGTGTGCACAAGGTTACAGTGAGAGAAAGAGACAGAGGAAAAAAAAAAAACAAGGTGCAGGGAATTTCGAAAAAAAGATAGAAGAAAGATGGGAATTTAGTGGGATGGAAGATAACAATTAACGTTGCATTTAAATATTTAGAGATTGTAGCTATCAGATCAGCAATCAAACGGAAGGGATTTCCACAAACGAGAAATGCGAGAAAAGAAACTATTAGCGTAGAAAAGGAGGTTGCATTGAACCATTTTGACAGTAAAAAGATGGGACCTCGATGCCAATCTAGTAACATGCATAAATAATTATGGTCTGGCACCAGGGAAAGAAGCTCATAAGCGCATTAACCATTAAAATACTTGTAGAAAAACAGAATACAGTCTCAGCTCGTAGGTGAGAAAACAACTGAATGTGAGTTGCCAAATTGCAAATCCTTCTTTGGATTTTGTCGAGAACCTCAAGATGAGTAGCAGGAACATCCAACCAAATATTCAATGCACGGCCGAATGATAAATTTATAAATGTGCAAAATGAATTCTGACTAGAAACACTTCCTGGCTCGAGATATTGACCCAACCTTCCTAACAGTAGATGCAGCTCCTAGATTCCATTTGAGATTGGTTGAGAGAATGAGGCCAGAGAGACGCAGTCTGTTGCACTCTAGGAAACTAGCATCTTCAATTTTGATAGTAGGTAGGAAAGTTTGTCTATGGTTGTTAAAAAAGAGCAGCTTCGTTTTGGAGGCATTACAGTTTACGAGTCATTTCCTACTGTATTCAGTCTCAGACTGGAAGCCCCTTTGAACAGCAGCAGCTAAGTTTACTTTGTATCAATTTACAGTAGATTTGGCTAGATGTAATCGTAAATTATATGCTAACAGTTTATTACCTCACACTTCTCGCTTGTTGAACTTTCTTTCGGCTCCATGCTTTCCAATCAACTTGGATTCGAAAATGTAAATATATATATATATATATATAATCATCCACAGACAGATCTGTTTCTCTGTATGTTAGACTCCGATTGCTTTTTACCCAGGATTGAAACCCGACCGAAGTGGCGTCAGTCGGTGGTTCTACCTCTGGGCCATGGGCGCACGGTAGAAGAAGGCAGACTTTTTAGCATGTATATTGTCATTATACACGCCCAATAGCCAGAGTGCTCTAATTCATTAGTGAATGAGCGATATACAAACAAAGATTTGTACCCACAGAATAAATTAATTACTTTAAATAAAGTAGACGTCATAATAATTATCCCAACCCGAGGAACCTTTCGGCCAACACCCTCAAGGGCTTACGTTGGCTTTATTACAAATGATTAATAAAGGACAAATGAAAACAAAGGATTACTTACAAAACTTGGAGCCAGATGGAATTCATTTAAAAATATACTTTAATCAGTAAATATTAAAACGTAAGGGGTGTGTAAGCATACAATTCCATAAGAGTGAATAAAAAAAAAAATTGTTACACTCACAAACCCTCCAGTAATTGTAAGGAGCGAATGAATCGCTCTTTCTGCCTGCACAGGTTCGGCTCCAAAACGCTTCCAAACGCGCAGATGATGGGCCGATCGAGCACTGTGCAGAACAGTAAACCAATTGTCCTCATACAGAGAGGCACATGCCCGACTATCTAGCAAGTGTTGGCCAATAGCTGAATCCAGAACAGCCTGGGTTGTTCTTACAGATCTAAGAGGGATACCCGAACGTATATTTGCGGGAACGTGTTGTGCAACCCGCGTCTCCAACCTCTGATTGCGGCTCATAAAAGGTCATAGAGAAATAAAAATGAAAGAAGGAAAGCGGAATGTCCGCTGAATGCCGAAACAAAATGTACACTTTGTAGTAGATTGTAATTTGAACATTTATAATAAATACTCATAGCTCTATTTCTATATTGGGCACTGTTTTAAATTAATGTTTTGAACTTTGTTGTTAATATTTTCCTTGTTACTTATTCATTTGTATATATATATATATATATATATATATATATATATAATATTTGCTTAGAATTTATAACATAAATATGTGATAATATCACTATAAAAAGTAGCCATTTTGTTTCGACACTAACCGTGTCTTATCAAGTGATGTTGTTGAATTCCTTTTGAAAGATTTTAAACATCATCACTTGATAAGACATTCATCGAAACAGTTATTTAAATACTAAAGAGTAAATTTCAGACACTTTCGAAATCGCCTGCGACTCTTATAGAAGGCCTCCCTGTTTAAGTTGGTGAATACTGCCATAGTCTTTGCTTGCAGTTCATCTTTGATGTTTCACAGACTTTCATTGATCAACTGCACCACTCACATAATAATAAAGGGTGATCCAGTCTGGAGAGTTAGATAGCGAAATATAAACGGTGATGTGGTCGCAGACATTGGCTGACAGCCATTACTGTGTTCTCCTGCTTGTGTGACATGGTGTAGAGTCCTGTTACTGGACCTATAGTCTTCTAGAAGCCACTCACTTGACCTAGGCCAGCACTACCTCCTCAAGGCATTTGATATAGAACTTTTGGGAAGATGAATGGAAGTGTAACGTCGGCATCACTACTGATTACTAAAAAATAAACCTTCGTAATCATAATTGGACACTTTTCCGAATCTTTTGCACCGCCCTCAGATTAACACCCAAACATTCTGATATGTTCCTATTAGAGCTTCCGATGCGAATGCCAAGCAGTACCATAGCGGAGCGAGTTGTATCATGGTGCTCTTTTTGTCACAGACGGTACCCAACTGACCCTACTATATTGTGCACTCGACAAAATCACACACAAACAATGCGCATGCAGAAATAAAAAATAAATAAAATGGCGATAATTTATCCATCGCACCCTGTATAACTCGAACGCCGTAGTCAAGATTAACGAAGGCTATTTCTCAATACTGTCAAACATCAAACAGACACTAAGAACATTTTGAGCGGGAGATATGCTCAAACATATTTTTCTATACACTACAATCGATGTCAAGTGGTAGAAAACATTGCTTTCCATGTAACACTCGTGAATGTTTGAAATAGCACATTGGTAGGAATTCTTGAAAGAGATTTAAGCTATGAACGCATATTTTCGTCTGCCATGATCCTGTTCTGAACTGTAATATTTAAAGATTCGCATATGTTTCAAAATTTGTTATTTAATTATATTCTTATTGCATACTGTTTCACACGTGGAATATATTTTAAAACGAGCATTAAATTTGATTGCTTTATCGATAATTTGTACTGAAAAGACTAAAGCATATGCTTACGGATAATTTTAAAACACAATTACTGATCGTATTTATCGAAAAGGTTAAATCTGAGGCGGAAGACCAAGCCTCAGTGGTGATAGAATTAAACACCATATATGTACATATTCAAGATGTTTCTGAAAGATTCTTGGTCTGTCTGAAATGCTTCCCAACATCAATATTTTAATGTCCAAACATCAGGATACTAATTTGGGAATGTAGACCCCTCTGAGAACTTTTAAGCTCTCTAGTATATATATATATATATATATATATATATAGCCATCCGCAGATATATATATATATATATATATAGAAGTGTGGAGTCATCTTACATCCCATGTGGCCCAGTGCTAAAGTAATATCTATATTGAGCCAATTTGTTTTTAACCTGTTTTGGTTTTGAGCTTTTCTCATTATTAGGTTAAACTTGGAAAGGCAAAATGGTACCATTGTCGGCAACTTGAGAAAAGATCTGAAGATTGCTAATGTCGCTTTCACACAGATTCTCTAAATACTACGAATATCACTCCCCGTTGCTAGACAAACTGAAACGATACAGAAGACAGAGGAAGGTGTGGCAAATGAGTAAATCCCATCTTCACCTGTCCAAACAGTGGCACAAACAGGAAGGCTACATCCAGTGTGTATGTGTTTGTTTTTGCGTCTTATTGTGTGTGTTTGTATGTATGTGCATGTTAATTTGTATGTGTGTGTTTCTGTATTTGCTTTTCTGTGTGTGTATGTGTATTTTAGTTTGCGTGTTTGGATTCATGTGTATATGTTACTTTGTGTGTTTGTGCTTCTCTGTGTGTTAGTGTGTGTGTTACTTTGTGTGTACTAGTTTTTGAGTGATAGTTTGTCTTTGTGTTTTTGTGTTTGTGCTTGTGTGTGAATATATGTTAGTTTGTGTGTTTACTAGTTTGTGTCTTATAGCTTGTCTTTGTATGTGTGTGTTTATGCTTGTGTGCCTGGAATGGTTTGTGTATGTGTATTAGTCTATTTGTCCTTACGATTTTGTATGCGTGTGTTGGTTTGTTCCTGTGTTTGTGTGCGTGTGTGTTAGCTTATACGTTTCTATTTGTGTGTGCATATTAGTTTGTGTATTTCTGCGTTCATGCGAGTGTGCATTCGTGTGTATGTTTACTAGATTATTTTTATGCTTGATGATCGAAATCCCCGATAAGCTCCTCATACATACTAGGAATTATGATAGATTCTGTATTTAAAACGTCAATGTGAATAAACAACAGCAATGGATATATTTCTCATATCTAATTGAGCCATGGAATTAAAATTTCTCCCTAAAGGCTTTCGAAATCAGTCACTGAATGATGAACACTACACCCTGTAGTTGACCCAAGTAATCGTAAGTAACATATATCCATACTGACAGGGAGGTCAAGACATTGCTTGGAGGGAGACCCTTAACGACAATTGATCTCTTTGTGTCCCTTGCAAAGCACTAAGTGGCAGAAGGTGGCGATCATGGTGATTGTCAATAGAAAGTGACATTGATGTACACGAAATTAAGAACTCGCATGTCATTCTTATATACCGAATTTGAATCACGTAATGGAATAATACAGACCCACTCACTGCTTCCTATCATTATATGTACACATAATATTCTCCTAAAGTTGTGATTCCAGCGCCGATGGTAGCGTTCTCCAGAAAGGCCCATCTGATAACGGGATGCTGTATAATGATTATCTTTTCGTAGAACAAGAGCCTTTTAATTTTGAATACCCATTTGTGATTATTCATTTATTGTTTCTTGTTTAATTCGGAAGTCTGCTGAGAGAATCGACAAAAGTACCCTGCTGCCATTTATTAGATAGGTTAGGAGGGTGCAATATTCCAGAGAATAGTTTATGCTTAGAACTGAAATGAAAGCAGCATCTAACCTGCGGCCCTTTAAGGCAATTTTCGACAGAGAAATCACCGTGGGTGGTTCTGCAATTAGATATTTCTGATCAATTCAATATACATCGGTACCCAGCCCACTCCGGCGGCACCTAGCCCATACATAAGAATGCTTCAATTCTTCGGAGAAAAGAGAAATCTCATTTTGTGTGAAAATCGTCCAAAAGGAACATTTGCTAAAAAATATCCAATAAAGGTTCGATCACGACTAGAGGTAGAGGATAAAAACCTATGAATAATTTGTGTGATATGATGGAGATGGTAGGTAGTGGGGATTATGAATGATAAGGAGGATAGTTAACGAGTAATTTTTGACTAATCTGCAAATTAGTAAAAGTCAATAAGCGTCAGACAATGGAAACAAATATTTCATGGACATTTGATTTACATTGTAAAGACAAAACCATTCCATTTGATTGATTGATTCATTTTTACGTTGTGATGTTTATCAACCATTTTAAGTGCATTTAAAAGCAGAAAATATTTTTAGATACTAAGATCTTTTTAAAAATAATGATGGTTTCATGATACAAGTCTTACTCATTAACCCTTAACTGGGGGTAAGAGAAGTAGATTCATACATTTCTCAAAGATATTTGTGCGTAACTGAATATAAAGAACTCGACTGGAATTCGAACTCGGCTCTTTGATTAAAAATTACGAGCCATTATTTATCAATCCCCCCACACACATCCAAGTTTACAATTTTTTATATTCTCTTGATATCAACCCTCTAGATGTTGACCAGGCTCGATATTGCTTAACTTCCGCGATCATATGAGGACCGGTGTTTCGATGTAATATGGCCGTAAGCGCTGCATTTCATGACCTTTTTAATGCGACTTTGTCGCTACCATGGAATTTTATGCCGAAAAAAATGTTACCATATGCTACATATGCTTTATTTTTGTTTTATTTTATTTTATTTACTGTAAACTTGTTATCTTCAAAAGAAGTAATCCACTTTTCTGAGGGCCCATTCTAAAGCTTTTTTGTTGATGTTGTTGTTGTTTTTGTTTTTAGTCGTTTCACCCCAAGCAAGGCGATACCGCCACTGATGCGCAGGGGGCTACATAAGAGTAAAAGTTTAGGCAGAAGGATAGTGAAGAGAAAGACGAACCAATTATAGGGGGTATCAGAGAAAAGGCAAGAGAAGGATGGGAACACAGGTGTGATAACAGTTGTGAAGGAAGAGAGAAAGGAAACGAACAAGATATACGGGGTGATGTAGAAAAAACTGGAGCCAAGTGAATAGGAGATGGGTATTGACATTGCACTTAAATTCCTGGAGGTTGTAGCCATCAGTAAAGTAAGTATATGGAAGGGAGTTCCACAGGTGGGAAGTGCGAGAAAAGAAGCTGAGGGAGTAGATGGTAATGATGATGGTTGAATTAGTCGTTTCCATACAGGAAGCATTACGTAGTCATTGATTGTAGAATTACCGTTACTGTCGTTTGAAATATAAAAAAAAAATCTAATCTAAACTTATTTATAAATGGAACTTTGTCTGTGTGTGTGTGTGTGTGTGTGTGTGTGTGTGTGTCCGTTACCTATAGACTCCGAAACGGCTAAACCGATTTTCTTAAAAATTTACAAAGTTGTACTATAAGCGTCTGTGAGTGTTCTTAGCTAGGTTTTGTGTCGAGGTATCCCCGATTAATATCGAAAATCGATAATCGAAAAAATCGTGTTATAGAAGGAATGGTCCGATTTTAATCAAATTTGATACACTCATAGACAAAGACATAAGAAACGATATTCAGAAGTTTCAAGGTTGCAGTTCTTACAATAGTGCAGAAAATCAATAATATATACATATAAAAGGCAAGATGTTTGTGTGTGTGTCTGTTCATCTGTCTGTATGTCCTTTATACAAATCCACAATTTTTATCCGATTCTCACCAAACTTCACACAAATATTCTTTAGTCTGGATTAGTTTTAAAGCTTTCATTACACCCGAGCAAAGCCGGGCTATACTGCTAGTATCTCTTAAAAGTTCTTAATTAAAATCGGCTTCTCAAGTTCACTAACTGCAATAGCTCTTTCTCGTCTGGATAAGAGTTTCCTTCCAAACATTTTGTTAGCATGAAAAGTAAACATTTTGATAATTATTTTGATTTCTCCTTACATTTGTTGTTACTGTTCTTATTATTATTGATTTAATTTTTACGGATTATCAAAAGCAGAAGTATATTTTTCGATTGTAAGAATAACTTTTTTGGTTTTTGTGAGTGAATATTTACTATTTGTAGAATATAATCATTTTCGAATACAAGTTTTACTATTTAATCTACAGATGATGGAGGCAAAGAGTTGGATTCATACCTATCCTAAGGATATTTGCGCGTAAGTGAACATAACGAACACGACTGGATTTCGAACTCGCTTCTCCAAATTCTCAATCCGATATCCATTACACCACTCGAACAACAAAACTTACAGCACCTGATATACACAATCGGTTACCCATCTAGGTACTGACCAGGCTCAATATTGCTTAACTTCAATGATCAAAGGAGGACCGATGTTTCAACGTGATATAGTCGTAAGCCTTGTTACTATCGTGTAACTATTGATGTTTTTTATTGTTGGAAATCTTCAAGTGACGTTGCTTTTGATATTTGGTGAATTTGTGCTAAAGTAATTAAATATCAGATACTGAGTCCCGAATACATGTGATCTTAGAACACGCTGAGCCAAGCATAGTAAAAAATATCAACAGGTTACTTAGCTTTGGAACAATGGCAAGTAAGCTAGACACACAAAGCGTTATTCATTTTCTAATGGCTCACGGCCGCATTACGTTGAAACATTGGTTCCCCTACGATTACCGAAGTTAAACAACGTCGGGCTTGGTTAGTACCCAGATGGGTGACCGTTTGAAAATACTAGGTGCTGAAAGTTTGTATATTCAGATTCCTTATATACACTTACGCGTAAATACCTTTGGGAAAGGAATGAATGCAACTCTTCTCCCAAAGAAGACAATTAATTAGACAATAATTAATAAAATCATTACTATCTTGTAAAATATTGTTAGATACTAAAAATATTTTGCTGTCTTTGTAATCTACAATGGGTTGGTAAACCGTAGAAAACGAACCAATCTCTTAATTATTTGTTAAATGCCTTTTTAGTCTAGTACAAGGCCACGAGTTACTGACAGTTCCCGGAATTTTCAAGCGTTTTTGATACTTTAAATTCCGTTGATCAAACAATAACCAGAGTTTCCTGCATATCTGTAAATACAATTTCTAAACAAAATTCGAGAACTATGAGGATGCATTTTGACATTTTGAGCTTAATCATTACAAATTTCAGACTTCTTTTTGCTTTTCGGTTAGTCCATTCTTCCTTGTGTAGTCAGAGGGTTTAGTGCTCCAGTCTCTATTGCAAGTACTTGAAGAAGCAGCTCAAATGAGAAACGATTAGGATAACGGTTGAATTTAAAGCAGGATCTCAAACTTCTTTTCGTAAAGTCAACAATCCAGTTATTAATAGAAATCATATGCACGTACTTTACGTGCTTGAAAAATTCGAAGCTATAGTTTTAAGGGCTAATATTTTGTTTAAATGTCAAATATAATACACGTCTGCGCGAGCAAATCTTTTTCAACTTATGGCAAGGCAGAAGATTTCCTACAGTTTCTTTCTTTGATAGACTGGTTGCCAATCTGTTGTTCAACCCATAGCCGTAGAGGGGGAAGAGACGGATTCATGCCTTTTCCAAGTATATTTGCGAGCGAAGTGAATGCAACGAACCCAACTGGAAATCAAACTTGGATCTCAGATTTCTCATTCCAAGCCGTTATCCATTACGCCACATATGTTCATGAAATAAACAAGTAAACTTCCAATATACCAGCCATAATAAAATGGCTATCAAATAACGGTCAGTCTATTGCTCAACATATATGATGTTAGTTTTAAATGATAATGCAGAAGAAATGTGATGTTCGATTTCAGCATTATAATAAAAAAACTATCCTTGCTTTTCTTGGTTATATTCATAATAATTATTATAGAATAAAAAGCAAGTTAATGCATAATTTATCTTTAGAAAGGTTTGGCTTTTTTACAGTTAGTGCAAGCTTTCAAAGTTAGAATGGAGACGGAAGTTATCTAACAGTTACCGACAAGGAGAGTAGTAACCAGCAAATCGAGTTCAAATTCCCGCTGGTACAGTTTCTGTTCAATTCAGAAAAATGCCTCTGGAAAAGACATGAATCCGCTACAACTACCATCTCTGCAAATGAAACCCTTTAAATTTATAATATGCAGTATGTGACTCAACTCAGTGTTACATGGATACAGAGTTCCACTCAACTGAACCTTGTCAGACTCTGTGCCTCCAGGCGGAGAGAAACCAAGACGAGGCTATGCCGAAGGGCAGAATCTCGTCTTGGGAAAATTAGACAAGACCTGATCCCGCTTATGAGCTCATATTTTTATTTTTATTTTTTTTATAATCATTTCACTCCAAGCAAGGAAGGACCCCTTCTGGTACGCAGAAGGTTACAGTGAGACAAAAAACAAAATACAGGGGATGAGAATCAAGAGGACAGAAGATAGCAATTGACGTCGCATTTAAACTTTTGGAGATTGTAGCTATAAGAGAATCAAGCAAACAGAAGCGAGTTCCTTAAACGGGAACTGCAAGAAAAAAAAACTGTTAGAGTAGAAGAGGCTATTACATTTAACTATTTCGACGGTAAAAGGGTTTGAGCTTGATGCCAAATACATGTTCGTGAATACATAAGATCAAGGCAGCAGAGAAAGAAGCTCGTCAGAGCAGTTACCATGAAAATACTTATAGAAAAAACAGAAGGAAAACACATCACATCGTTGAGAAAGTGATTGAAGGTGGGCTGTCAAGTCAGGATCGATTACATTGCAGATACTTCTTTATATTTTGTCGAGAACCTGAAAAATAATAGCAGTACATAGGGCAGTAGTGTTCAATTCACGGCCGAGTAATTGATTTAGAAATGTGCAAAATGGATTCTGACGAGCAAAGCTTGCTGGCTCTATACAATGACCTAACATTTCTAGCAGTAGACGCAGCTATAAATTCAATGGTAGGTAGGAATGTTTCTCTATGGTGGTTAAAGGAGAGCAGCTTCGTTTTGGAACCATTAAAATTTACGAGCCATTTCTTACCCCATTTAATCTCAGATTAAAACTGTGAATAGCTTTCTAATTGCGAGTTTTATCTGGTAGACAACTAAGATGACAGTGATAATCTAATTAACTTCATGCATTCATACTTTTTTAAAATCCTATCATGTATCGAACTGCATCTTACTAGAAATTGATTTGTTACAATTTATCTGTCCGAACAATAGTACATATCTCTTAGCGACAGATGGATCGTATGAACAATATATAAATGTACTTGATCTATTTTTATTAGCATTTGCTATTTAAGTAACAATAAAAGCTGTATAGTTTCTTACAATCAATGTTGTTGTCAAAACAAAAGCAAGGATCTTGGCAGACGTAAGTGAACATCTGTTGAACAAATGAACTTTTTTCCACGTCACTCTTCAATCAAATTATCCATGCGGTGTAGTTTTTCACTCAAGTGTTTGTTAATCCTCGGGAGGGATACAGATGTTTAGTAAGGAAAGTAGGTCTGGAAAATTTAACACTCACTGAGTGCTTCGGAGAGAGAAGACAAGGAAACAGTGATTAAGCTACTTGATAGGTTTGGGCAAATGAATGAAGCACTAAGTACGACAAAAGCTAAAATGAGGACATAAGGGAGCAAGTATTACTCAGAGCAACAAGACAGCTGCGGAGAACCATGACGACCAAGGAAGGAACGTGAGACAGAGATAGTATCTTGACTACAGTCACATTTCCACCGCCGTGATATGATTTCCCTCTGTCTTTTCTATAAATATTTCGTGGTAATTGTTCGGATGAGCTTTCCTCCTTGGTACCTTGACAATGAATTTAAGCGTACTACATGATTGGATGTGCGTTGTGGTGCAGTGGATATCGGCTCGGAACGAGAAATCGGGAAGCCGAGTTAGAATTCCAGTCGTAATCCTTGCATTTACTTACGCGCAAATACCCTTGGGAAAGGTATTAATCCATCTCTTCCCTCCAGTTATAAGTTAAATAATAGGACAGACTGGGTTCTATAGCCTTGGCTAGCAACCAGTCTACCGCAGAAAGCAATGGCAACCTACTGCGGGATAATCTTCTACCCAGTCAGTCATGTCTCTTTCGAGCGTGTATCACGTATGGCACTTAATTGACTGACATGATTGGAAACTCGGTCTCACTGTTTTATAGTTGAACAAGCTAGCTGCAACCGTATGTTCTAATCTGATAGTTTCTTTTTTTTTTTCGCACTTCCTGTTTCTTTCTTCTCTGTCATCTACAATCTTCAAAAATTTGAATGCAAAGCCAATCGCCATCTTCTATCTTTCTGAACATTCTTTTTTATTGTCACTTCTCCTCACTAAAGTCTTCTCCTTCTCTTTCTCTCCTCAGTATCTCCTTGCGTCTTAGTAACATTATCGCCTTGGTTGAAAGGAAATAATTAAATAAATATTGCCTATGTGACTGCCTATGATGATTTGTTCTGAAAGTAAATTCAGTCTTCGTGGTAATGCACAAGTATAATTTTTTTTAAATGCTTACAATTCATTTTTAATTTGGTTACACATTAATTCAGGATGAAATACACGATTCGTACGTCGATATTTGCCAAAGGACAGTTATAATCATTTATAATTTAATGAGGAATTTTAACTTTGGGGGTGAGATCATATTTCTCTATTCCCCATTTACCATCTGCTTGAAAGCAATCTGTCACATTATAAACTGAGGCATTTTCTTTAGTCACCGTTGATTTTTATGTATACCAGATAATCTGGACCCGACTATTTTATCAAGGAATGTGCACATTGCTTTCGATGCCACGAAATTGACTATATTGCATCCAAGCGTGAAAGACTGTTGTGTCCACTCGCAAGACACAAAAAGGTGCTACTCTTGATTGAAGCAGTTGTTTTTTGAGTAAGACATACCGCACTAGTAGACTTACGTTGTTCTCGGTCCCTCGGTTTGGTTTGTTACCCGTTGAATAAACGATGGAAAAGTTTTGCGGTACTGAGAAGTTGAGAACATAAAACTCTCTCTGGGTCACGGTGAACGTCAGTGAACGTATTGATTGTTAACAGAGAGTTATGAGGATTTAACCTGCTCCTGGGTATGGATGTGATCAAAAGGTTCTTCTTCTTCTTCTTCTTCTTCTTCTTCTTCTTCTTCTTCTTGTATCGTATCCTTTCAGGACGTGGGCGATTATAGACTTCCAATTGGCTCTTTTTCTTGTCACTCTCAATATTTTTAGTCTTGGTATCGCTTAGCCCCGCTCAGCCATCCATTTGCACATACCTAACAAGTACTTCTCACGCTGCTTTTCCCTTTATCCGACCTGTGAGTATTAAGTTATTCCGACTCTCCTTCTTTTTTATATGTCCCAGGAACCTCATTTGTATCTTCCTGATATTTAGTATGAGTTCCCTTCTCGTTTGCATCCTTTCCAACACCTCATCGTTGCACACGTGCTCCGTCCATAGTATTCTCAGCATCCTTTTGTATAACCATATTTCTGCTGCCAGAAGCCTCTCCTTCATCCTTGATGAGATCGACCAACATTCTCTTCCATACAGGACATATAGCAATCCATCACTCTTTTCTTTGTCTCTAATGAGATTTTCTTGTACTCTGGTTAGCTTCTGAAATGCGTCTTTGGCCATGTCTATGCGTCTTTGGCTCTCCATGTCACCCTTCCATCGTCTGTCAAAATAATTCCCAGATATTTTAATTTTTTTACTTATTTTTGTTTTTAGTTTTTTTCGACTTAGGCGCGGTGAAAGATCGCAAAAATTTAATACACGCATCAGTGCATCCATAAGAATCGAAGATGCCGATTTCAGCGCGGGAATCAAACAAAACTTCAGATGCGAATTGTGTTAAAGCGTGAAAAGTGGTACGGAAAGAAGAAGATAGTAACCCTAAAAAAATGTACAATCCGGTGCTGGAGAATCCCGTTTCAGAAGCGATCACCAATGCGAATTGCAGGACTGGCATGATAATAAGCGGCTAGTACTTTATCCAGAAAAAAAGATCTTGGAAAGGCTTAATCCTACTAATGGTTTTAGTGCAAAAGGACAAACGGAAGGTGCACCTGTAGGAACGGTCGGCCATGGCTGGTACAAGGCCACTACAAAACATAGCCAACAATCTCTACATTTAAAGATATGATCAGGCTGAAGATTGGAAAAATAAAAGTATTCCAATTGTAAAATAAGTGGAATTTCTTTAACTGAACAGAATAACATAAAATTTGTAAGAAGTGTAAATGTTCAAAATGTGAAAGGGTAGTGTCAGTTAAAAGAATCAAGAGTTCGTAGTTGTAAAGTGATCAGGTCTTGTAGTTGTAGGTAACAAAATGTGTGTATGCAGAAATGATTAATCAGGGTACTAATAAAATATGTTCGCCGGCATGAAAGTGAAAAAGAAGGTAAAGGAATAAGAGAAAGACTGCACTTATCGTGACATTAATTTTTAGGAGTCAGTTGAAGTATCTTGTTGTTGCTGCTGTCATCTTCTTTCTTGACGACGAGAATGATGAAGAAGAAGAAGAGGTAAAGGAAAATACCACACGTGAAAAAGGAGAACACATGTGTGACGGGACCTTGTGTCCGGGTCAGTGGCTTGAAGTTTTTGTCACATCTTTGCCGGTATATGATGTCACTGCTTCCATCTCTGACTGTCGACTTTCTTTCTTTATTTCTTTTTATACCAAAAGACTTTTCACGTTGGCTTATTAACTTTTCTCTCAGATTTGCAAATCGCTTCCTTTAGTTGGTTAGAAAATTAATTTAACATCGGGTCGCGAAATTTGGCTTCGTCTTTTTCTTTCAGTACGGGATCAATACTTTTCCTATTCATCAAAATTAAATTTCAAACTGGATTGTGAATTTTGCCTTGGTTAAAATTAAAAAAAAAAACGTTTTCAGTCATTCTGATCCGATTTTGTGGGTGTGAAATTCTACTTTTTGTGTTTCAATTAATTGTTGGATGATGTAAGATTTGTATCCTATACACCCCATAAACGAGAACTACACGCGAGAAATTTGTCAAATCGACTCTTAAGTTGTGATTGGCTCTGTTAGATGAAACCATTTTAGAAGTAATGTAATAATAATAATAATAATAATAATAATAATAATAATAATAATATATAAATCGTTTTAGCAAATTCCTGACATAATCTTATTTATTTTTTCCGAAATAAGATACATGAAACAGAAAATTGAGTAGAAATATCATTTCATTTACCTAGATAGAAAATACATAAACATGGCTTAACTCTATTTCCTATAATTTCCCAAATTCATATTCTGTACAAAACTTCCAGCTGAATTTACCAAATAAATTCAACGTTTATTCGATTAACTACTTTCTTAAAATGTTGTACTTTACTTAAATAAATGTATTATTCGTAATCTTTCGTCGGCAATACAATATAAGGTTCAGTTGGGCACCGTCTGAGAGAAAACGAGCACTATGATGCAATTCACTCAGCCAGAAATTTAGAAACGGCATGCTGTAGTGCTTAGCAATACAAGGATTTCCGACAGTTTAGATGTTTGGAGAATTTTTGTCTTTATTTTCAACTGAAATTAAAGCCAAAATACGACGTTTAGAACGGCTCATGATTAAACATAATAGACATTCATTGTCTCTTATATTTAACAGCATATGTTTAGAATATATATATATATATATATATATATATATATATATATATATATATAATCGTGTCACCCCAAGCAAGGCATTTTACTGCCACTGTCGTGCAGGGGTTACATAGGAGGAATGCTATGAAGAGTGAGAGGTTGCAAGGGGTGTCAGGAAGAGAGTAGGAGAGGGAAGAGAGTTCTGATGAGAGTGGGTGGACGAAGAAAAGAGTGGATGTAAGTTAGTGAGGCAGGAGATGACTATTGTTTTTACATTTAAATTCTTGGAGATTGTAACTGTCGGGAAAGCGGAAGAAAATTTCACCGGCGGGTAGTGCGATAAAAGAAGCTGATGGAGTAGAATTTGCTTTTACAATTTATTGGTTTCACAGTAAAAAGGTTGGAACTACTCGCTAATCTTGTGGCTCGGGGAAATTCGTATATTGGGGGAGTATCAGTGAGCTAAGTTCGTCGGAGCAGAAGCCGTATATATATATATATATATATATATATTGTACTACTTGTTACAATGGTTTATAAGTTCATAGTATCACTCGAGCACTCTTTATAAAAGTAAATGCATATACAGCAGTAAAAAAAAACCTACGAGTTCCACAACTTTGTTACACCAACTATATATATATATATATATATATATATGTGTGTGTGTGTGTGTGTGTGTGTGTGTGTGTGTGTGTGTGTGTGTGTGTGTGTGTGTAGCGTTTAGCGGGTGTTAGTAGTAATAAAACAGCACTCGGTGTAAAAGAATAGAGTTACAATTTATGCAGATAATTAATATACATTTTTTTTTATTCACCGTTTTGTATAACTCTGAGTTTCTTGCATGTATCAATGGTTAGTCACGGATTGAATTGAAAGGATTTACCACGTCCATCTTACCCTTGTACTAGTGCACAACATAAAATGTACATTTAATACTTTCATGGCTTCTGCTTTATAAATACTTTCATGGCTTCTGCTTCTATAAATACTTTCATGGCTTCTGCTCTATAAATACTTTCATGGCTTCTGCTCTGACGAACTTAAATCACTGGTGCACCCTAGATGTGAATTTGCACGAGATACTAGATTGGCAACTAGGTCCCACTCTTTTACAGTGAAACCGATGAAATGTAACCGCAATTTCTACTCCAACAGCTTCTTTCCTCGCACTTCCCGCCTGTGGAATTCCCTTCCGCATGCTTGCTTCCCCGACGGCTATAACCTCCAGGAATTTAAATGTAAGGTCAATAGACACCTCCTAACACACTAACTCACACCCATTCTCTTCAACTCTCCCCCTATGTACATCCTAACTCGTCTATCGCCCTATGTAACCCCCTGCGCTATAGTGGAATGCCTTGCTTGGGGTGACATGATCAAAAAAAAATTATCATTAGTATATACCTCTCTCTTTCTCTCTCATTCTCTCTCTCTGCACGCACACACACACACACACACACACACACACACACACACACACATATGTAATATTCTTTCCCCACATCCGTGTCATACACGTGCGTAATGTCGTAGACAGCCAGATAAAAACCTTAAGTCTCGTTCATCAGCAGATTTAATTGTTTTAAGGCATTTATCTGTCTGTTTACGAGATTATGCACGCGTATGACATGAACGCGTACTCTCAGGGAACGAACAGTAAAATGGTGATGGTTAACTTTGGGGATGAGACCTAATTAACAATAATTACATATATAACCTAATTAAGTATAATTAAATATATAACATAATTAAGTATATAGCATACTTCCAAATTAACCCCAAAATGCCAATCTTGAAAATATAAAACTTAGTTAATTCTTAAGTTATAAATTAATGACGGTTTGGCAATTTGTACGCTTTGAAAATATATAATAATTAACTGGGTTGCAGGAAGCCGAGGAAATGTAATATCTTCGAACAAGAAATGAATTAGCTTCCTTTTTCTTTAGAGACTCAAATTATACACACCATCTCCTTTTAGACAATCAGGCAACGGTAAAGGAAATGTGCACACCATATTTCTTAAGCAAGCATCTTGTTCAATATTAACCGATTCCTGTAAATAACAACTTTGTAAGTTGATAATGGTAATGTTGTCTTTCATTAGACAGTCCATGATTTCCGTTGAACTTCTTGGCTTTAAACACCACTTTATCTTTATCATAGTCACCAAATGGATCGATAACTCTTCGAAATTTTACGTATCTGATCTTTGTACTTTCGCCTTTAAATTATCAAAGACCCCAGATTATCCCTTTACGGGTTTCTAAATTGACAATTGTCCGAGCAATTTCCATCCCGGAAGTTTCCTCCTTTCTGCTAATATTCAACAATTTCGACGCTACTGTGAAGCAAAAAGACTGCCTAACTGTGTTCGTTTGTCTCAAGAGATGCAGCAGGTTGCAGGTGAACTGTCAACGTTTTGGCTGAGTTGATACTAGTATCTTTAGCAAAGACATGTATCGAAAAGTCCCTACCTTAAAGAAAATCCATTCATTTAAAAGAAAAAGCTATTTATTATTGCTTTATAAAAAAAATGTCTTGAATATAGAGACTAATCATCCTCGTATGACGAATACGTTTGATGAAGATAGTTGCTACATCATTTATATGATGAAAATATTTGTTATAGATAGTGACTTATCATTCTTATATGGTGCAAGAATTATTTGAAAATAGTGACTATATTATATGAAAAACATTTGTTCAAAATAGTGTTTCATAAACATCCTTATATTATGATAAAATTGTTCAAGATAGTGGCTAATCTTCCTTATATGAAAACAAAATGTGTTGAAAATAGTCTCCTTATAGGATGAAATAATCTGTTAAAGATTGTGGCTATATGCTTATATGATGAAAATCTTGTTGAAAATAGCTAATCTACTTTATATGATTAAAATAATAATTGTTGAATATAGTGGCTCTTGATCCTTATATGATGAAAACATTTGTTTAATACAGGGAATAATTATTTTGATATGATGAAAAGTTCTTGAAGGTAGTGGCTATTGATCCTTATATGATGAAAACATTTGTTTAATACAGGGAATAATTATTTTGATATGATGAAAAGTTCTTGAAGGTAGTGGCTATTGATCCTTATATGATGAAAACATTTGTTTAATACAGGGAATAATTATTTTGATATGATGAAAAGTTCTTGAAGGCAGTGGCTCTTGATCCTTATATGATGAAAACATTTGTTTAATACAGGGAATAATTATTTTGATATGATGAAAACTTCTTGAAGGCAGTGGCTATTGATCCTTATATGATGAAAACATTTGTTTAATACAGGGAATAATTATTTTGATATGATGAAAAGTTCTTGAAGGCAGTGGCTATTGATCCTTATATGATGAAAACATTTGTTTAATACAGGGAATAATTATTTTGATATGATGAAAACTTCTTGAAGGCAGTGGCTATTGATCCTTATATGATGAAAACATTTGTTTAATACAGGGAATAATTATTTTGATATGATGAAAACTTCTTGAAGGCAGTGGCTATTGATCCTTATATGATGAAAACATTTGTTTAATACAGAGAATAATTATTTTGATATGATGAAAAGTTCTTGAAGGCAGTGGCTATTGATCCTTATATGAGGAAAATATTTGTTGAAAAAAGTGACTAATCATCCTTATATATAGATAATATTTACTGAAGATATTGTCTGCCTCCTTACAGGGTGAAAAAATTGTTGACGATAGTGGATATATCTTTATATAATTAAAAACACGTTGAAAATAGTGGTTAATCATCTGTATATGATTAAACAATTGTAGAAGATAGTAACTAATCATGCTTATATGATGACAAAAATGTGTTGATGGTAGTGGCTACATCTTTATATGATGAAAACATTTGTTAGAAAATAGTAGTTAATTATAACTGATATGATGACAGAATATTTTGAAGATATTGGCTGTCTCTTATATGATTAAAAGAGTCATTGCAGGTAGTGATTAATCATTCAGATATGACGCAATACTTTGTTGGAAATAGTGGCTACGTCCTAATATGATGAAAAATCATTGAAGACAGAAGTTAAACATTGTAATACGGTGAAAAGATTATTGAGTGTAGTGCGTGCATTCTTATATGATTGACGTGTCGCCGGGGTGGCAAGACGATACCCAGAAAATGTGTGCTGGGTATCTACAGCACAATATCCGTGCTAAGCGATATTAATGCAAATTAGAGAAACACCATAAGACGGAACAGCAAATAGTAGAGGAGAGGTTAAGTCGTTAGAGTCGCAGAGAGCACAGACCGATAGTAATTGTCAATGACACTCCGAATTCTCTGACTGTTTTAATTTTCTTTATTTTTATTACTACGTCAGTCCGCAGACTATTTCATTCTTGAGAACGCTAGAGGGGTGTTAGTTGCTCTACAACAATGATGGAAAATTTTCTTGAAGATGGTAGCTAATCATTTTGTTATGAGGAATAATTCTTGAAGACATTGGCTACGTCCTTATTTGATGAAAATATTTATTAAAGATAGTGGCTTATTAACCTTATATGATAAGAAAATTTGTTGAAGATAGTCGCTATATTCTGATATGATGAAACATTTTGTTGAAAATAGTGGCTAATCATCCTTATATAATGATAAAACTTGTTAGGATTAACAAATTTGTCAAAGATAGTGGATATATCTTGACATGTTGAAAAACTTGTTGCAAATTTGGCTTGTTGCAAATATGGGCTAATCATTTGTATATGGTGAAAAAATTTGTTGAAGATAGTAGTTGTCTCTTTATAGGACGAATAAATTTGTTGGATATAATGGATATATCCTTCTATGATTAAAAAAACCTGCAAATAGTGGCTAATCGTCCTTATATTATGAAAAACCTATGGATGATAGTGACTTTTATGATAAACAAAATTTGTTGAAGTTTGTGGCTAATGATTTTCCTGTTGTAAATAAAAATGATTTTGAAGATAATTGTTAATAATCTTTTTCATGAAAAATCAGTTTTTAAAAATTAGCTATGGATCCTTGTGTTACGAAAAACTAATTTTGACAATTTCAGCCATTAATTCTTGTGTTATAAAAGTATTGAATGCAGTTACTAGTCATCTTTGCGTTAGGAAAAACCGACTTTGAATATAGTGAATATTGACGATTGTGCAAATGGATGGCAGAATAGGATTTAGGGGAGATAACAAAAAGATAAAATTTACTAAGAGCTACGAAAGACAGGAAATTGTGAAAGCCATAATTGCCAGCGTCCTGAAGGAGAATGGTACAGAGAAGAAGATTATTAGTTATAGATTTTGAAACAATAACAAATTTTTCGGCTGCAAATATGCTGAAAATAGTGTCTCGAAACCTAAACTACAAAAATGACGAAATGATTCATTGACCGATTTCATGATTTATTTATCCTGCTTTGTCCAAATAACAGAAATAAAGGACACTATACATCTCTCTCTTGTGAATGCAACGGTATTTTACAAGAAAGTGAATGACCTCAATGAAGGTCACTTTGTTCTGCGATGCCATTACATTAATGATTGATGTCTTCCTGCTTGAATGCAGTTTGGATATTTGAATCGCTGTGATTGGAGAGAAATGAGAATTTCCCTCCAATTATAGAGCAACTCGAAAACTGATATGAATGAAGAAATGTCAAGCGACATTAGTTTCATCTTTGATCGAAGCATAAATCATCTCTTCTTTGTGAAGTCAGCGAGATCTCATTTTGTCACTGAAACGTTAAATAGACAACTCTCTAATATCGGTAAATAATAGATGAAAATCAGGTAATGACCGATTTCTCCCGGAATTCAATAACAAGTTTCTCAGTTTCATGAAAAAAGACTGAAATCAGTAATGCATCCCCCAACAGTAGGATTTAGAGCGTATTAATCCATGATCGGAAAAATTAGTCCTTAAGATTTATACACATACGGTTGTGTCTCAATTAGATTCATTATGGTGAAAGTATAAATTAAAATTGTATTAACTAAGCTCTGTTTTATGCAAATTAATTTCTCACAACTCAGTTATGGTTTCGTTCTGGTAAGTATATAATTATGGCACTCAAGGAAAGTGCTTATATCGCCAAAATAGAAATGTATACATGTGTTATATATCGATAAACAACAAACAAGCATGTATATATAAAAATATATTAATATTTTTATTAACGAACGCTGGACCGTGTCGCCTAGTGGACAGAGAGTTGAGGGAGCGCTTTTCTAATGGGTTGACGAATACTTCTAAGGATCGACGTTGACGAATGGACGAATGACGAATGCGTACCCCCCAATAGCATGTATGCTATTGGGGGCAGCTGTGAACTGCTTCTCTACTGCCGACCAGACTCCTCTTCTCTTCTACTGTCGACTTCTGACTGGACTCGTCTGTGTCTTCTTGTTTCGAGGCCTTTATATATCTTCCAAGTTTTGCCTCGATTCGCGACGCCTACTCGACGCCTACGTAATTTCTCAGAGTTATTTCCGCATCTGTCGGAAATAGGGTCAAACAAACATCCGTTCCTTTCAATGACCGGAAACACCCACGCTTTCTCAGCCTTCTCGGGTTGGGCCAGATTATTATATTACACATGCTATGTCGAATCAAAAGCAATATATTACCACAGGAATAAAGACCTTCTCTTATCATCCATTACAAATCATCTTCTAAAATCTGACAACAAGAAATACCTCGTTCTAATAAAAGAACTATATTGGCCCACAAATTCATATATGAGGGGCCCAAAATAACAATTAAATGTCGGATATAGTAAATCAAGCAGATACTGAAATATAAGTTTCTGGGAAGTGTTGTAACAGAGGACGGAAAGTACGACACTGAATTCTGGACAATATCCTTAAAGATGAAGGAAAGACTCGAAGCAACAGAAATTTGATTCTACAGAAGGGTGTTGAGGATACCATGGACCGAACATATGAGCAACGACGAATTTTTTGAGAGAATAGAAACGAAAATGAAACATGCTTAACGTCAGGAAGAGACAGCTGAAGTTTCTGGAACACGTAATGCAGAAGGAGGATACTTGGAAAAACTGATACTCACAAAACGAATAGAGGGAGAAAACAGCGTTTGACATACTTAATGACTTAAGCAAGTGTATGGCAGAGCAGGGTTTGGGAAAAATACAAAGACATACTTAACACTCATAAAATGCACTAAAGTTAAAAAATCAATGATTTCCGAAATAAATATGTTTAAAGGAAATAAAGAAAACAAATTACCAAAATCGAAATTGATATATGAACGGGTACAAAACTCAACAAATATTTAATCCAAAGCATATTCACTCAACAACATTGTTATTGACCATCATCTAATCAACTCTCATATCATGTTAAAGAAAAATGATTTTATTTCTCTCATTTTAAGTTGAAGTCATCAGCAAAAAGGAGGAGGCTAAAACGCCAATTACAGATTTGGAGATACTAAAATCAAGCAGGTACAGATAAATAAGTCTCTGAGAAGTGTTCTAACAAAGGACAGAAAGTACGACACTGGGATCCAAAGGCGTAATGGGATGACCAAGGACGCATTCCAAAAGCAGATTGGTGTCTTGAGACAGGAAAATTTCGTTGGAAACAAAGAAAAGAATATTGGACTTAAGGTATATCTGTCCTCGTATATGATATTGGATGCTGGACAATCTCCTCAAATATGAAGGAAAACTCGAAGTAACAAAAATGTGGTTCTACAGAAGGATGCTAAGGATCCCATGGACCGAACATGTGAGAAACGACGAAGTTTTGAAGAGGGTGGAAACGAAACAAACCTTATGCTTAACATCCGGAAGCGACAGCTGAAGTTTCTAGATCACGTAATGAGGAAGGAAGGCTTAGAGAATCTGACAGTCACAGGACGGATAGTGGAAAAGAGAGACAGGGGAAAGCGACGTGTAAAATACTTGAACTTAACCAAGTGGATGTCAGAGCAGAGTAGGAGAGAAATACCAGGAGGAAAGTTGGAGAGAGCTACAAGAAATAGGGGGTGTTGAGGGCAATGGTTACCTACGTCCTGACGCAGCATATAAAAACAGAAAGAAGAACATTTTCAAATACCTCAATGTATTGATTTGTTGTAATAAATTTAGCATAGAAGATAAGGAAATTCAACATAGAATAAATCGCACTGGAGATAGTTTCACCCAACACCGCAAGTTACTGCAAGGCTAAAAGTTAAAACTTGGTGATATGTTCTTAAACAGTCTTGTCAGACCGAGATTCTCATATATATTTAAGGAACATCTAAATTGTCAGCTTCATACAACATCATTTATCAGATAATGGTAAATAATGAATGAATAGAACACATGAAGCCTGTAGGTCTTAGACAGGATCATCCTTCCTCAAATCTCCTGAACTGGCGCAACAGAATAGCAGACAAAAACTATACCAAATAACAGAAACCAAACAAGTTGAAGACTACTTTTGCAACACAGCTGACACCCTTCTAGCGCTCTCAAAGATGGAATGGTCCGTGGACCAAAATAACTATATAAATAAAGATTAATCGTAGTTTTTTTTTGTTGGTGTCGGCTGTTTGACACGTCAGACCGGTTGGTGGTTGTTGTTTTGTCTTATTTTAACAAGTATTTGACCAGTTTGAGCTGTTGAATTATTTTCCTATAAGTTTTGTTTTTACGATTTTGTCGAATTGATATTTTTACTTTCAGTTTTTCTCCAGACTTGTTTTAATTTTAATTTTTTTTTTTACAACAGTTTGCTTTTATTCTTTGTTTCAGGCTCTTTTTTGCATTTTGTATTTTGTTTTGTTTCGGACACTTGTTTTGGCTTTTGTATTTTTTGTTTTTGCACTACATTTGAAAAAATGTATTTGAAAACATAAAAACACAAGATGGCCAACCAGAGTCGGTCTATTGTGGAAAAGTTATTCTTCCCATAGATAGACCACCGCTGGCAAGGATGAGACTAATGAATTATCTCCATAAAAAGTAAAAAGTTGGGCCCTACAAAGAAAAAATACTACTTCTTCTATGTGTCATGTCCTTTCAGGACGTAAGCGATCATAGCTTTCCACGTCTCCCTATCCCTGGTAGCTCTGAGCACACTTTCTTCTGTTACTCCACCCGACCCCCAGTTCTACCATCCAGGCCCTTCAAATATGTTATCCGCTGCTTTCCCCTGTCTCTCTTTCTCTCTATCTGACCTGTGAGTATCAGATACTTCAAGCCTTTCTTCCTCATCACATGTCCCAAGTTTTTCCTTCATCTTTGATGATATTGTCCAGCATTCACTGCCATATAGAAGGACAGACATCACATAGCAATCCAGTACTATCTTCTTTGTTTCTGGCAAAATTTTCCTGTCTCTTGGTACTCTGCTCAGCTTCTGGAATACTATTCCAATTCGCCTTCGGATCTCAGTGTCGCACTTTCTGTCTTCCGTTAGAACACTTCCCAAGTATTTAAATTTTTGTACTTGCTTGATTTTAGTATCCCCAATCTATAATTGGCATTTTGGGCTCCTCTATTTGCTGGTGACCATACATTCGGTTTTCTTGTTTATTCTTTTTTTCGATTTTCTTTATCAACCTTTTTTAGGAGGTCTTTTAATTTTTCTTTCCGTGTCACTGTATCATCTGCGTATCTTATACTGTTCAGATTGTGACCACCTATGACAAATCCTGGCATAACTTCTAGGATCCTCAGGATAGTTTCGCAGTACAAGTTGAATAGATCCGATGAAAAGGCACATCCTTGTCTTACGCCCCTTTCTATCTTCGTATATCTATATATACCTACTTTAGCATTCAAGTCTTCACTGATTATTCTAATTTCTTGGCTTTTACATTTAGCCTCAGTACTTTGCGTTGTTGATGCATAAACGACTATAATTGCTATGTTGAAGGATATCCCTTTCAGTTTGACCATGAGAACTCTTTCTGAGAACTGGCAGTATCCCAAAACGCATTTCTTCGTCCAGTATTAAGCCAAATCCCTTTTCGTTGTTTTTTACCTCCTGCATATATGATTCTGTGGTTGTTGCTGCTGAAGTCTCCATTGTTTCGCCTACTAGTTTTGCATATGCCCAGAATCTTGATGTTCAATTTTCTCATTTTCTGCTGACATTCTCAAGTTGATCACAGTCGTTCAGTGCCTTGACGTCCCATGCTCCTAGGGTGATGTTTTCTTTGTTGTGCACAGTCACAGGGTAACGGTCCAGAGACACCTGTTGTTCATGTCTTTCCTTCTCGAGCGAGAGACTAATTTTGGAAAAATGTGCTCCCTTTATGACGTTGGTGCTAACAGTCGCTGGATGATGGTCAAGTGACACCTGTTGCTCATGTCGAGCCTTACAGGACGAGGAGTTACTTCCTTTGGAATTAACCCCCTACACGCCGTTGGGTTTTTATATGTCTATTTTGTAAAACCATGATTGTAGCTGGGATAGATAGTGGAGTGGTATGTTATTGCCTTCTCCACAGTGATTTGTCGAGACACCACCTCTAGTTATCTGGCCGTTGATTCCTTATGAGTTCCTCCGTCCTTTGTCGGATTAATTTTTGTCACACCCGGTTGCTAACATCGCGTGAAAAATAAAAATGAACGGATAAGAACGGGGTGGGGGATGAAAGGATGTAAATGTTAAGTATATGCATAGTGTACGTTCAAATGATTAGTCGTGTAGAGAAAAATAATGCAGATTCTCCAGATTAGTGTTTCGTTACCAGTACACAAAAAAGAAGCTTAAAATTTTCTTTGAATTTTCGTAAATATTTCAAAGATATAAGCACAAGAACCGACCCAGAGAAAGAAAAACAAACAGCAACAGGGAGGAGGGTGGAAATGCTATGCAAAATTTTACATTAAAAACTCAATATTAAATTTGAAATTAAACATTAATCTATTACAGTTAGAAACGATTGAAAAAATCTGAAAGGGAAATATTAAATAAGACAAAAAGATTTAACATGGGGGAAACGAAAACAAGTTTTTAAAACTAGTGTAAACTCGCAAAAAAGCAGAACACCGTCTACAAAACCAAAGATTAGCATTTCGTTATCAGTAGACAAAAAAAAAAAAATTGAAATTTTCTTTGAATTTTCATAAATATTTCAAAGGCAATACTTTTACTATCTTTTGATAACTGCAGTAACGAATCTTCAATTAAAAAGAATTATATATATATATATATATATATATATATATATATATATATATATATATATATATAATGACCCAGAGATAGAGAAACAGATAGCAGGAGGGAGGAGGGTGGAAATACAACGCTATGCAAATTTTTACATTGAAAGAAATATAGAATTAGACAGAGAAAAAAGTACAAGCAAGACGAATAAAGGGAGCGGTGTAGAGACTGAGGAGTCACCGTTTATTTAGAGTTCCCCTCTCAAATGCATCATCCATGTGGTGGAGTTTGTTGAGAGATCCAAGAAATGCGTTCATTTGATTGCTGATGGCGGGCTCTTGGTAGACCTTGACACACAAGAGTGATTGCTAAAAGAACCGTATTGACCTTTGTGCTCGAAAATCAATCTCGCAAAATTGTTCGATTAATAAAAGGCGAAGTGATAAAATCGCTGATTTCCTTGAGGGTTAAACCCCAACAGATCGTGAAAGGTGTTAAGTATTTCATGTGGGACGTTCTGTTACCCTCACCCGAGGACTGTGCTGATATGACTTCCCGTGATCTTATCACAAAGAAGTATACAATTCGCACAGAATACCTTAGGCGGCGAAGGACCCTGATCACAGTCCATGAGATTCCTTAATATATTCTCGGTCAGCACTTAAGGGTGTATATGAGACGGTTGAGTTGAGGTTCTAGTTAATGATCGACCGTGAAGCCTTCACCTCCATTCGCAACTGCTTGGAGATTAGCGGGAAAAATACCCCATCATCGTGACTGGGAGAAAACCAACATATTCGAAGTGTGTCGTAATTCGTCATCTTGTTCTTCCAGCAAGAAGAAGAAGGCTTCTGAATTTTCACCAGAAGCCAATCTACCTCGAGCTGAACCATTTTGTTCCGTAGAGCCTGTAATAAGCCTACCTGCTGCTGTTTTGGCACTGGTGATGAAAAGGCCCCGATTGCGTCTCTTATAGAGCCTACATTGCCTGTGCAAAAGAAGGCAAAACAGGCACAGGTATGGCAAATGATGGGTCGAGTAAGAGAGAGGCCCCCAAGCAGCGGAATCTCAGTCCTGGATGGCCCTAAGGACAAAGGCACTAACAGTCCTAGGTGTGAGACACAGAAAGAACTACCAAATTAATCTGAAGGGTAAACCAGTCTATCAATCACCACCCCCTCATCTCCCAAAATTAAAGTTCCTCCCGTCACCAAAACACTTTCCCTAACTTCTTCCAAATTGACCCCACTTGAAAAAGTCACTACACCCAAACAGTTCACTGGCCTAGTTTCACGTCCCTCAGCCTCAGCCCATTGATCCACTTCATATAAAAGGCATCAAAAACCAAGACGACAGTCACTGACCCCAACTCCTAAATGGATCTCTATCCAAAGAGATGCCCACGCCCTCTTCGTTACAGCCCTCTCCTGCTCAATCTCCTGCTCCATTTCTAGCTAAATTTCAATCAACAAATACATTAACCCAAAAGACGCATAGAAGCCCATCATGTGAGGACAAAAAAGAAAAGAAAATACGCTGACAATTATCATTCAATCCCGGCGAAGATGTCTGCCTTATGTCTCCGAGCCAAACTGAGAGAACCAGACAATATGGAAACCGGATACCGGTTTTAAAATACCTGTTATCCATTCAGAAATTTGACGACAGTGTCGTGAATAGTCCTAGGAATTTCCATAACGTCCAGAGAGTCCTCTCGATGATTAGGAATGGCTCGGGGTCTTGGCAGGCGTGGGTCATGGCAGTTGAGGCCTTAAAGGCTTATAATGACATCAAGCCTGCTTTCATAATAACAAAAGACGAGAAAACCGGCAAACTAAAACAATTTTACTGAGACGGTCCCGGTTTTTGTTCACCCCACCCTATATCGAGTATTAAAATTAACGTTTCCATGGGATATCCGTGATCTCGCCCCTGATGGACGCATTAACAATAAAATGGGCCAAGGATCTATGGACGGGGCTATCGATATCTTCTCTCCGACCACGTTTAAAGCAGGTGCTAACCTTAGAGATACTAACAATGGCATTCTTCTTAGCTAGCTTGAATGTTTTGGGGCTGAGGTCGGAGTCTCGTAGGGCAAAACTCAATCGCAACTTTCAGCGCCTAAAGGTGGATATTTCCATTCTGGTGACCATGATGATATTATGATGAGGAGGTTTTACCTCTTTTCAGCATGTTATGATGGCCGCTCTAGGTAGGTCTCTTGGCTAGTCAAACGTACTTTATACGCCATGTGTACGCTTGTCTTCGCGGACACAGCGAGCAGGCCTGGTGTCCTTAATACTACCATAAAGGAGCAGGCATTTCGTTTCATTGGAGTTTCACCAGTAGTTCTTTCTTCGACTGATCGATTCCTTTCTGACGACATCTCTTCGGATACTCTTAGCGGGTGACTCGAATGCCGTTCTCGATCCCGGGTACAAGATTGGGTATAAACAATCCGGATGTAAAACCATTTCGGAACTTTATTTATAGGCTTGATATTGTCGATAAGTTCAAGATTGAACTTTCCCGGGAAGCAGTTTATTCGGATCATAGGCTTGTCCGGGTCCGTATAAACCTAGGATTAGAATGGCTGGCTACTGGAAACTTAACAAGGATTTTGCGGACTACTTGCTACTAACTCTGAAGTGAGAATTGACGGGGACTGTGGTTGGGAATAAGTGGTGGGTTCACATTAAATCAACAATTAGGTCGTTTACTGCTGATTATAGCCAGCGAATCAACCAAGATAGATCAGCAGCATAAATGGCACCAGAATCTAGAGTAGAAGGCTCCATCAAATTAGAAGATAATGGGGAAATATCTGCAGCTAGGGCAGAGCTTTCCTCCTTGCTTAGCAAGAAGGGTCAAGCTCTGTTAGTTAGGGCTAGATCTGAGGAAAAGCAGACAAATATTTTGTCCGAGCTTAAGAACTCGGTTTTACCCACGTTAACTGGCTTTCTGCCGCATCTACCCCGGGCTGCTGGCCACATTGGGAGGCCTTAAATATTCATTGACAGTCTGAGGGAATCGACTGTGTGCGTCAGTCGTTCACTTTGTCGGACTTTCTGCCTTCGGGTGGAGAGGAACCCAGACGAGGCTCTGCCGAAGGGTAGAGTCTCGTCTGGGGATGAATAGACAAGAATAGCAGCAACAAATAAAATGGATGACACACCTAACCCAAAGAGAAAATAATAGCATAACAAAGATGTCAACGCTCCACTCTACTTGAAATAAAAGGTTAAGAAGGAAACCCCACATCAGTACTGGAAAGAGGGATAACAGCTACCAGACTTGATAAACTTCTTTTCCTGAAAAAATGTCTTAAGAGAAAGATTTTATAAATTTAAACTAAAAACAGTACTGGTTTCTCGGTCAATGAATGACAAATGTTTCCTTGTAGAGAAACTGTTAGTATTTCCATTTTAAGTTCATATTCATTTCAATTTATATTCTGGTAAAAAATTATATTGATGTAAAATGCCTCTATGATAATTTACAGCTTTGCTATACACCATTTAAATATATATATGTAAGAAGGTAAATAAGTAGATGCGTACACACGTATATACATATCAATATATAAATATTATTCAGGTGTGAATGGGACAGTGCGCATTGCTGTATAAAGGAGCAAAAATATATCATAATAAATACACATATTAATCTACGTTTTAGGAACGACTCTGAGTATGATATAAGCACTACATGATAAGCAATACATGAAACTCAGAGTCGTGCCTAAATAATAACAATAATAATAATAATAATAATAATAATATATATATATATATATATATATATATATATATATATATATATATGTATTTGTGTGTGTGTGTGTGTGTGTGTGTGTGTGTGTGTGTATGACTAATATATTATGCTCTCATTACGATTGAGCTTTCTGGAGAAGAAAATTTTAAAAAAAGGTTTCCACTTCTGCTATATGCGTGACTGGTGTGTGTATACGCTGCATATATATAACACGTCAAAACTGTAAACTAAATTTGAACAGGTGAAGAGGCTCATCCCTTGTTCCCTGTTTAGGATGTGGTTTCCGGCCTTCTCTTTTCTATTCTTTTTACCCTTACGTAGCCCCCTGCGCATCAGTGGCTTTATCGCCTTGCTTGGGGTGATATGATTAAAAAAAAAAATCTCATATTTATAAATACGTAAAAAGAAATGACAAAAAACTATGAAATTTTTAGTTTTTGTATAGGTTGTATTTTCAGTAAAAAAAAAATGATGTCGGCATCTTTAAAGTAATAATATATCTTCATTGCTAAAAAATCTGTTGATATAGTTCTGCTACCAAGTAATTTGTGAAAACATTTTAAAAAGGTTGAGATTTAAGTATTTCATCATAGCAGGTGTTAGGTTAACTGTCCTTCGTCTTAATCATTTAGTATGACTCGTGATTTCTCGACCATGATTTGTTAGCGGAGGTGAATTTGTACAGGCGAACAGACGACACTAAAAGAAGGTGAATTGTTGACACATGGGTAGATGTGTCGAATTAGTAAATACAGCTTTTTATTCTAGTTTTCTTTATTCAGGGTTGGAGAGAAAGCTTGTAATACAGTTGTACCCTTTGTTAGCCTCTTCTCTTAATGGAAAAAAAAAGTATTCGTTTGTATTCTTTCTCACGTTTTGTTTATGTTTATGTAATTATCTGCTTTCGACGACCAGATTATTTTTGATGTCACCCAGAACATGCATTTGGTAACGCAATACAAGCATTCATTAAAAAAAAAGTAGTGCTGAATGTCTGCTGACGATAGGAATTTATTTTACCTATGTTTTTAAGTTCGTTAGGATTGATGCACAAAAACTTCATTGATCTCTAACTATTTACATATCTGCATTGTGGTCCAGTGGAAATCGGCTCGGAATGAGAAATTATACAAGCGAGTTCGAATTTCAGTTGAATTCGTTACATTCACTTCTGCGCAAATACCTTTGGGAAAAGAATCAATCCGTCTCTTCTTCTTCTTCCAGCTAAGGGTTAAATTTCGGCTTTTATAGCCTGGATTTTCAAACTGTCTACCTCGCCCGGAGGATAAAGGGGTTTGCGTAGGACCAACACCCCTACCTGTGAAAAAGACGTTACAGAAGCCTTGAAAACCCCCACATCGATAGCAACGGGCATCCACTGGGAGCGATGGTGTTTAGAAAGATATAGATTCTTAGGTTTGTCGAGATCAAGGCTGTACAAATGAAACTCGGTGAGGACCGTGATCATTACATTTGCCAGACAAGGGTTCGAATCATTGTAATATAGTAGACAGTAATATTGATATTTACTTAGCTTGATTTCGTATGCCACAAGAGTAATTTTATGGGAGATTCTAGTACGGCCGAACACACTCAGAGGAAATTATTTATCCCACTCCAAGCCAATCTGATTACTATAATGATCATCGAAATTGGTTTGCGGACCACTACTGCCACTTTCCAACCACCATAATGTGGCTTCACTGGGCAGTTACTATAAATATTTTCATAACTTTACTAAATTAAGTGCAGTACTAGATTGGCAGTTAGGTATCATCATATTACAAATGAAATGGCTAGATACAACCAACAAGGTAACCAATAGCTGCACCAAACATACAGAAAACAAAAATAACATGAATATTTTCTACAAAAATCTAATGCATAGTAACTTTAAAGAAGATGAAATTTCACTTAGAAACATCATAAGGAAATACGTAACTCCAGTTGATATAAACAAAAACAGAAAAAATACATTATTTATTACACAAAATTTCAAAATGCTAACCTCATCGTCAAAAATAACAATCAATGTGCAGGATCTAAACTACAGACAACAAATATTATTTATTAATTTACATGTCTTTTAAAGAACTGTGTTCCTGTGTGTTGTGGTGCAGTGGATATTGTCACGGAACAAAAAATCGGGGAGCCGAATTCGAATTCCAGTTGAATTCCTTGCATTCACTTACGCGCAAATACTCTTGGGAAAGGTATTAATCCATCTCTTCCCTCCAGTTATGGGTAAAATAACAGGACCGATTGGGTTCTGTAGCCTTGGTCAGCAACAAGTGTAAGAATTATTTTTTATATTTCAACCAAATAATAATAATATTTTTAAATATTTTATTGTTAAATATCTTTTAGGTTGAAATTTATTAAATTGTAAGGATTTATCCTAAAAATTCCTTATTTTTAAAAATAAACCACAAGAGCGCGTTCAGTATTATTGTAAATTACCGTATTTGGAATTTTCCTTATTTGGGAAAATGGACGTTTCCTTGTTACTTATATGGCAACGAACGCGAAGCAAAAAAACACCTGGGATTCAAGGCGGGAATAATTATCGTCTGGTAGAATTTTCTTAGTAAATTAAAAAACCAATTTTAATCAGAATCTCTTGATCGTTTCTAACGTTTGGACGTGTCAGATTTTCTCCGGTTTCACTATAAGTGAAATCGTTATTTATTTTCTAAGTTGTAAAACTTATCAACTTAGATATTTGGAGGAAAATGTTGGTATCTATAAGATAATCCAATTCCTTCTATTTTAATTCAAGAATTCTAACGATTCCAGTTGTTGGACGTTATTAAATTCTTTTTATATTTCACTATAAGTGAAATCTTTATTTTCTAAATTGCAATATTTAGCAATTTATAATTTAGAGGTAGATATTTCTAACCTCTGCCTTTTATGTTAACTGTGAGAAAAAACTGTGCGTAACAAATTAAATTACGTTTTCAGATTTGTTCCGGTAAAATTAAAGTAGTGAATAATTGCTACTATTTTTTTGAAGTGATTGAAAACTAAGCGTTTTATTCAAAGCTTCACTTATAATTTACATATTAACTGCTCTAATATGTAATTTCTTCAAATTAAATTACAATTTTAATAACTTGTATTCAAAGGCTTTGAATAAATAAAGTCTTATAAAGTATTTAAACGATAAGGTTTAAAACATTAAATTTTATTTACATTTTGCGTATTTAATTGTGCAAAATATATAAAATTAGAAAGAACATATGTAATGTTTTTTCTCTAAGTATAATAAATTACTATATATCTCTAAATTTAATACTGAGATTTTAAAATATTGTCTCTTTATTAAGAAAAGGACAATTTTAAATTGTTACGTTAAAATTTAACGTAAATTAATTAATATAAGTATTAATACAGCAGGTGTAAGGGAAATAACTTACTCCAAAATTGTCGGCTGCTTTCAAACAAAATATATCTTTTCATTTTCATTTATCAAATAATAATATTAATAATAATTAATATCTGTTACACGTTTTTGCTTTGAGGAAATTTATTGCAAGACACTTTTTGTAAATTTGTTTGAATAAATTTGGTGTTGAATTGGATCCACGGAATTTGTAATTTCTATACAAAAAGAGTAACAGATACTTTTTAAATCCTATTTATTTACAGCGTAAGCAAGTAAGTAAAAAAATTGTAAGTCCCTTGTCCCTCTCTCTCCTTCTCTTTTTTTTATAATTTTTTTTCTTTCACAAGTCTACCGCAGAAAGTAATGTCAACTTACTGCGGGATAATCTTCTGCCCAGTCAGTCATGTCACTTTCGAGCGTGTATCACGTATGGCACTTAACTGACTGTTCCTGATCAAACCAAATTCATAAATACTTATATTGAATATAATTATACATGTTTAACATGAAGACTAACGTTACATTTCTCTGACCATAGCTCTACTAAGTTTCATTTAAATTCTCATGAGAATCTACCAAACTCTATCCGTAACAAACACGTTGATAATATGGTAACATCATCCATATATAAAAGGGGCTAAAAATAATGTATGCATTATACGCCAATACTCAACAATATCAATTATGCAACGTGCTCACCGTGTTTGGAATATAAAACATTCCTATGGCTCTATATACATGCACAAAACAATTTATATATTCAGTTAAAAGTAAAATACAATTCATCCTTGATAACGACTAAAAGTGTAACCGAAAGCACTTGAAGAATTAAAACGTTCGGACAATTTTTATATAATTTATGTTCTGAAAAGAAAAAAAAAAGATCACATGAAAATTATATAAAACCTTAACCATAATACCTTGTCTGTATTTTTAATGAAAATTACATAAAATAAATATTGCTGCATAAATACGAAATATATATATATATATATATATATATATATATATATATATATATATAAATTAGATAAAATTTTCAAAATTCAGTCGACATAGGATCTCTAATAGAGACTCTACATCACGTCAGCGACATTGTTTTTCAAAATGGCGAAGGCCCTGTGTTAGTGTAGAGGGATTTTTGGTTAACAACGGTCACAAAGTGGAAAAGGACAGAGCTGGTAGTCGCGGGGTTACAGGGTGTTGAAATGGTATATTTAGGAAGGGGGAGAATAGGAGTTCATTTTTTATAAAGATAGACAACTAAATGAGTTAAATTACTCTTTAAATTTAAGATTTTGGGCTGTTTGAAGAGGTGTATTTAGGCGAGAAGGAATGGTTTTCAATATAAGATTTAAAAATTTTTTAAAAAGTTTATTTGTTTAAACCTTTTAGGTAGAAGCGAGTTAAATGCCAATTACAGGAAGTTATCAGTTAAAAAATTATTAGAGAAAAATATTAGAGACAAAAATATTAGAGACAAAAATATTAGAGAATATATATATATATATATATATGTGTGTGTGTGTGTGTGTGTGTGTGTGTGTGTGTGTGTGTGTGTTAACCAAGGAAAAAGGGGTTTAGTAAAAGAATCCATATTTTCTAAAGATAGGCAATTAAATGAGCTTGGGATAGGAAGGTGGGGGTGAGGGGTTAAAAAGAACCACCTACTGGTTATAAAACACAAACATTTGAGATTTAAATAAAACCACATCTTCCTTTTCTATGTGGGTGTCCAGAGTATCTCACTCACTACCAAATCTTAAATAAGTTAACAATTGGCTATAATATTTTAGAAGATATGAGTAAATTATGTCGTTAAGAAAGTTTTAATGAAGTGACAACAAGTCATATTTTCACAAATATAGTTGTTCGACCAACTCGACATGGAACTCACTCTTATTTTCATGCATAAAGATTTTTTTTTATATATTTGTTTGGAAAGTAATTATTAAAGCACTCTTATGTAGTCTCCAGATTTTTACAAGTGATTGTTACAGTGTTGAATAATTTAAATGGTAGAATAATATTTTTTTATTTGAATGAATAGATTTAATCTACTTTTATACACATTTTACCAAATCAGTTGATGATGATTCTCATGACTTATATGAATATTATTAAATCAAAACATTTAAATTTAAAAATATTGAATATGTAAAATTTAGTCATAAAAATGTACTGATTTCAAGATATAAACTTTCTCATTAAATCTTCACTGTTGTATGCAAATGTCCGGTTTGTTGTTTCCCATATTTTTCACCGATCGGCCAATGATTATTCCATGTATTATTTTAATTCTCCATCTCCATCTCGAAAGCTGGGAAAATGTCAGCTGCACGATCACAAAGAAACGCCACGTTGAAAAGAAGAGAAGCCCCGTTTTCTATATCACATGCAGTTGTTTTATTCAGGGTTTCACCAGCATGTTAGGGTGGTTAGGTAGATGATACGCGAGAGAAAATCTTCTATGTCAGCATTCCATCCATACACACACCGACTACTTGCGTCCACAACCGCCGCGATATTGTGGTTGGCAATGCGTTATGGAGACTTCGGAACTGCGACATAGACACGTCTCCTGCCAAGACTGGACCAGCACCCTCCCCCATACCAAGCATCTGTTAATGTAGACCAGCTCGTAGATTAGCCTATTTTCGGTTTTGTTACCATCTGGTCAGTCAGTTAAGTGCCATGCGTGATACACGCTTGGGCGATCATGTCTCAAAAGAGACATGACTGACTGGGCAGAAGATTATCCCGCAGTAGGTTGCCATTACTTTCTGCAGTAGACTGGTTGCTAGCCAAGGCTATAGAACCCAATCTGTCCTGTTATTTAACCCATAAATGGAGGGAAGTGACAGATTAATACTTTTCCTAAGGATATTTTCGCGTAAGTAGATACAAGGAATTCAATTGGAATTCGAACTTGATTCCCCAATTTCTCGTTCCGAGCCGATATCCACTGCACTACATTGCACATCCGCAGAACGACAAATCGGGGAGCCGAGTTCGACTTCCAGTTGGATTGGTTGCATTCACTTACGCGCAACTTGAAACCGAGAAAAAACATTTCTGCGTGGGTATCCGTAGTATCACATCCTTTTACGCTGCTTGCATATCCATTAAAGTTTTGTTTGTTTTTCTCTGTTTGGTGCCAAGAAATACTAGACATGTTCGTAAGCACTCACCTATTATCCTCTGTAGGCAATCTTAACAAGGAAATGTATCACTTTAGTTCACAGGCTTCCTGCATAGATTATTTCAAATAAAACGTTGAAAAACATGGCAAAATCCTCTTGAATAGGCATACGATAATTTTTCTTCCCTTCTCATATAAGGTTTATTGTCTGTCACAATAGAAGAAAATGTCTAAAAACATCGTTGATTTGCTCTAATGAATTGCTTTAAAAATAGTTTCACTTTCACAGAGGTTACAAGTCATATATTTCTTTGATATGTAAATACTACCTCATCTCAGAAGTATAGACAAATTTCTTTGTGAGTTGAAAAGTTACCAATGATCATACATAAGAAAACAGCAAGTACCCCTGTGGTCAACAAACAGAAAAATATGTACCCTACTTTGCAGACGCTTCAACTTTGTGATTCTTTGTTTGCTGACCTATTTTGCAAGTTCTTTTGGAGACAGTTTGGTAAAATAACAGAACAATCTATTGGTTCTGATATAAACGTTTCTCACCATTCTCATCATAATAATGATGCAGTTTTATTAATTTCAGCGCCCATAAAACTTTTCATGATAATTTAATTTTAAATAGGTTCGGAGAATTTCTTTCCAAATGTCAAATTCATGCAGAAGGTTTTATCCAAACCAATTCACATGAAAGGATTAAGTTTTAATGACCACGAATAAAGCTGAGAGGGAAGTTTACTTTAGAACCATACTTCATAAACGATTCAGAAAAAAAAAATTGAAACTGTGAATCTTGCACTACCTTCTTTAATTACCAATCCTGTTAAATACTTGATGATTACAATTTTCCCCTGGTTTCTCGGTCCTATGTATTAACGCGTGCTAATAGATTGACATCGATATCACACCCTTTTACCATCGAAATAGTTAAATGTAACAGTCTCTTCTACTCTAACAATTTCTTTTTTATTTTGACCTTCCCGTTTGTGAAACTCTTTTCCGTTTGCTTGCTTCCCTGATAGCTACAATCTCCAAAAGTTTAAATGCGACGTCAGTTGCCATCTTCTATCTACTTGATTCACATCTTTATCCTTCGAAATCCCCTGTACCTTGTTTTTTTCTCTCATTGTAACCACCTGCCTTGCTTGGGGTGAAATTATCATAAAAAGACCTGAGATGCATATACTAACTAGCCGTTGTAAACTAATTTGGATCATGTCAAAAATAACTTCCGGCAGTTTATCCTCTGTCCCATATTTTTATTCTGATGAATTAATTTCACTGATGGACCGTTGCCAACATTGTGTCGATATTAATGGTGCTTTTTATGACATCTCCTCTTAAAACATAGATGATGATCACTTTCCTCGGATTCCATTCCAGAATCTTTAAGTTGCTATAAATTCCTTGCAAAGATAATGGAGTGGTTTCCTGTTGTCTTCACCACAGTGTTGAATTCAGTACAGTTCTTTTAAACTAGCTGATACCCAAGGTAAGAGAGCCCAATTTGCTCTGCTATTTAACATCTAGCCGGGAGAGTGGTACGAAGAAAAGGGATCAAGACTTTCCCAGAGAAATCTGTGCAAAAGTGGATGCAATAGACAAACATGAATTTGAACTCGTCTCATTGATTGCACTTTCCGTACAGTTAAGTCAGTACATTAAGAAAGTTATGTTCAAACTGCTTAAAATGGTTCCTAACACTTAAATTTTATTCCAGTCTGATATAAAAGAATGACAATCTTAAATTTACTTAACGACCTAAAGCGTACTCCTATTGAAATACCAAAGTTATTGTAACACTGGGCACAGTCCATGGAAACTAAACACTATTCACTTGAGCGACTTTGTATTAATTAAAGGTTAGAAAATATTATACTGTATGAACGTATATACAGTATATATAATGGCTGACTTAGAAGACTGGTTTATAACCTCTATAAGTTAACCACTTCAGAAATAAAATATACCAATGTATTTTGGTATACTAAATCCGATAATGACCTTCAAATTAGATTATTAGATCTAGACCTATATATATTTAGTCTTTTACGTCATACACTTGATTAAAATGGATGTCCCCAAGAAAAAACAATGTTGCTTCGCAAAATCTACGTTGATGCTCTGTCTTGTTCTCAGTGAGCTACGAGAACAATACACAAACAAGTCAAAATGGCAATATGAGTTTATTGAATAAAATACAATCGGAAAAATTACTTCAAAAGTATAGATATTCTCAGTTATTAAGCAACAACACTTCGCTTCTTAGTTTTGTCTTTTGTAAAGTGCAGAAGAATCGTCTCTGGTCAAAGTACGACAATAATCAGCCAGATTGAGGACCCCACCTGCTCTGATACCTTTGCTCCATTAACGCAATGTCTTGATGAAATCGTTTGCAGTACTCGTCACTCACAGCAGTCTTAGGGGAATATCACGATGCGAGACTGAGAGGTGAATTTTCAACGACATGTTACAGTCAAAAAACTTGTATGTCTTCATGAGTTCTTTCACCAGTTTTCTGTGATATGCTGTTCTGTTTGTTGCTACTGACTTGAAAGCTTTCCATGCAGTCTTTCTTCCTTTCCCCTTAGTACTCAGACAAAATTTTCATATAAAAGAAATTTGCGAATATGGAAGATTTTTCTTTATCATTGCTTCACTTATCCTGGAAAATTTATTATATGCATATTTAAATGCTGCCTTTGTATTGTCCATAGTTTTCATGAAATTTTTCATATGACCAACCTTGATGGGAAGAGGTGGCAACAACATTTTCTATGACTCAGCTAGTAAAAGATGCTGAACATTCTTCATTTCAGGTTCCAGTGATTGTCGTAATAGATAATTCCTTTTGATGTAATGTGAACTTTGGTCACGCTTGTCTTATTCACAATTAAAACAAAAGTACTTTGTATAGCCATCTTGCAGTCCTATCAAGAGAGCAAAAACCTTCAAGTCTCCACGACGTTGCCAATTATATTGATCATAGTTGATATATCTCAGTAGTTGTTTCCTATTTTTATAATTTCTTTTATATGAACTGCATGACAAACTGGGGTCAAAAGTAAAGCATTACGATTGTGTAAGAAGACAGCTTTGAGACGTTTCTTTGAGGAATCGATAGTCAGCTGCCATTCCCCTGGATGTTAATTGATTGTATAAGACCATTGATATTATTTTAGAACACCAAATCACATTCCATATAGGTGAATGAGACTAGATTCTTGTGATTATCACAAAAATAGGAAATAGATCCCACTGTTGTAACCTGGAACCGAATAGTTCTGCTTTACACTTACGAAGTTCCAAATCTCTGGCCTTTAGGTTACATTGATTTATTAAGTGTGATTTAGAAATATATGTTGAACAATAATTTTGGTCATATTAAGTTGATGGTTCAGGCTTTTAAGTTTCATTGTTTTTTACATCATCTGGCTCAATTTCATACGATTCCGGTTCTTCTGGGATTGGTATATCTTAATCATGGGCGATGAGACTCAAAGCTTATGCAGAAGTAGCAATTTGTTGTATGATTAACTGCCCCTCTCCAAATCATGGATACTGTAAAAGGATAAATTTTTTCTCCCCGATTAGCCATTGACTGAGATTTGTTAAACAGATATTACATCATATGTGTGGTTCTTACTTCTTGTCTTGGTCTGCAATTTTGCATCCAAAATATAGTTGTACTTTTCTGACAACTTCGATATGCAAAATCCAGTTTGGCACACACATAGTAAAAGTTATTGGCTTTGTTCATAGGGCATTTTTTACAATTCAATTAAATGTGGAATGAAGAATTATAGTTACTTTATTAAGAGAATAATTATATATAATAAGGTTATTAAAAGAATAATAATTAATTTGGCAAGGACAACAATTTCGAGTAAATATTCCTATATCAGTAGAAATCTAGAGCTGAATAGTTTTGGGTATCATTTTTATTCCCAGTTCCACAAAATGACCTAAGATGAGTTATTTTTGTTTTTTGAAGCTTTCATATTGCAGAACAATTAGAATTCCTACCAGGATATATTATCGGCAGCCACAATCTTTACAGCATAAAATATGCAAATGGTACAGTGTTGATAGCAGACACATATAGATCTCCTACAGAAGGCAGTAAAAGAAAGCGAGAAAGAAGAAAAGTTGCATAGTTGGTAGCAAAAGGAACAATCCAACATGCAAATTACAAATGAGGGATACCAAAATCACACAATTACAAAAATTTAAACAACTGTGTTTTAATAGAGAACGGAATGTGCGATACATGAATTCAAAGAAGCATTAGGATAGAGAAAGTGAAGAAACACAAAAATTTCGTTAGAAACAAAGAAAATAGAACTGAAGTGCTATATCACTCCTCTATATGGTAGTGATTGCTGGACAATGTCCTCACATATGAAGAAGAGACTTGAAGCATAAAAAATATCATGGAATATCATGGACTGAACATGTGAGCAATGACAAAGTTTTATAGAAAAAAGGGAACTTTTTCTTAATATGAGAAAGAGAGAGTTGAAATTTATAAGGTACATAGTGAGGATAAGGGGGTTTATAAAATTTGATACTCACAGATATAATAAAGGCAAGAGAGACAGAGGAAAGTATTAAATAACTTACCCAAAGAGCTTGTGTAAATGATTGGCAGAATAAATGTTATGGCAGCATCACCGACAGACTGAATGAATTCTTCCAACAATTACTTATACCTCCCCTCACAAGAGGTGAGAGGGAGTGCCTGAGGAGAGCGCCGCAGAGAGACCCGAACTCAGCCGAGAGTCGGTCTACGACCACTGCTACCTTAACGACCATTACGAGTCCCAGTTTTAAAGGCCGTGGGTGAATCATAGTATTCCACACTAGCTCGTATTATCGTTCCCAGTAACCAAATTCCAAGTATTGTATTCTTTCCGTATTTGATATATATTCGTATTTTCCTATTAGGTTGTTTTTGCGTTATTCTTACTGGACCTTTAACCGGGTCCACCACAACAAGGTTAAAGAGATATGACAAAAAGAAAAAAAATTCAAAGCGTTACAAAGGACAAGAAATTGTAGAGAGACATCATCCTCAATGGAACATGGCACATTGAAGAAAAAGAAGACTCTTGTAGTTTGAACACACCTGTCTGCTAGGCACATTTTGTGCTTGTTCAACACCCACAGAGCCCATCTGTGGTTTATGCTCCAGCTATTAACATATGAATAAGAACGAAGTTATAGAGAGAATAGAAGCAAAAATGACACTTATACTTAACATCAGAAAAGTAGAGTTGAAATCTTTAGGACACATAATGAAGAATGAAGGCTTAGAAAATTTGGCACTCTTTCGATATTGGAGGCAAGAAGGACAGATGAAAATAGTGGATAACCCAGCTAACAAGCTTGTGCAAATGATTGATAGAACAGGGTTTAGGAGAGATGACAAAAGACAAAATTTATTAAGAGATACAAACGATACGTAATTGCGGAGAGCTATAATTACCAACGTCTAGAAGAGACATTGCACATAGAAGAAGACGTAAGATTTTCTGAAAGTGAGCGAATAATCTGTCATTATCAGCAAGTTGCATAAATCCAGTGCGCTCAAACCATCGGTCACGATGACTTGTGATTTCGTGCTAACGCAACTATTCACATCTTCCGAACAGGTTCATCTACCCAATTTCACTTGGTTCAATTCATGCTATGGCTTTTGTTTACTTTTATCTCTTTTCCAAGATTGATAACATGAAAGAATTACCTCCCTGATAAACTGGTCATGAGTGAGATTTGAACCTATTATCATTTGGAAAATGAGAGTAATTGAAAACCACTCGACTTTGTGTCGGATTTGGAAACCATTCGTCCACGCAGGCGTAACTGGGAACAACTCAGTCAAGCGAGCGTAGTCGGAAACCACTCGGCCATGCAGACGTAATTGGAAACCACTCAGCCTTACGATCGTAGTTGGAAACCATTCGGCCAAACGATCATCGTTGGAAACCACTTCGCTAAGCGATAGTAGTTGGAAACCCCTCGGGCATTCAGGCGTATTTGGAAACCACTTAGCCAATCGAGCGTAGTTGGAAACCATTCGGCCAAACGCCCATTACATGCAGCATAGATAGGTACAAACATCTTCTTTTATGTGCCGTGTCTCTTAAGAACGTAGGCGATCATGATCAGCTAGTTCTTCCTATTCCTTGTAACTTAACATCGTTACTCACATGTTTTACTCATAGCATCTTAAGCATCCTTATGTAGAACCTCATTTCGTTTGCTTCGTGTCTTTTTCCATTTTGGATGAGATTGCCCGGCATTCGCTACTATATAGAAGAAACGGACATCACATAACTGTCCAGTACTTCTTTCTTTGTTTCCAAAGAAATTTCCCTGTCTTTTGATACTCTGATTACCTTTTGGAATGCGTTCTTGTCTATGCCAATACCTCTTCGGATCGCAGTGTCGCATTTTCGTCAACGGCTAGGTAACTAGAGGTGGTGTCTCGATAAATCACCATGGAGAAGGCAACAGGAAACCACTCTAATATTAATCCCAAGAATAATCCTGGTACATACATACAATACGTATAAAAATTAGTCTATAAATATATCAGACGATAATTTTCTCTGTTGCAGACGATATAATCTTTTAACTAATAATTTTGTCAAGAGTGAAGAATGGATATATATCGAAAATGACGTATATTGAATTACTGTCAGTCAAAGAGTCTTTGACAATAGACGATGCAGTATTTCGGTGTCTACCGTACAGTTTATTGCTTGAAGCCACCTAACCTTAGCCCCGAAATTATCTCAAAAATTGGATTAAATTTGTCTTACACCTCGAAGAGCAGACAAAAGTAGGTGAGGTGTATTCACACACTGGGGAATAATTATTTTCACAGTTTTTTTTTTTTTGGTACATTTGTATATGTCTATTTTGTCTCATTGAATTTATGTGTAATTGAATGTGTCATAAAAGTACTTGTAAATTATAACTGTTAAGTGAAATAAAGATTGAATTATACCTACTTTAAGTGCTGCGAACAAACTGAAGAAGTATCAAATAGTGCGTCGTTATTTTGGCGTTTGAAATCTTGAAGATACAAAATAGCCTGTGCGAAATGCTACAAATGGTTGACTTTCTTTTCATTAATGTGGGACATTTTTCAATTAAAATAAGAACAAACTTAATCTCAAGAAAATATAATAAATGTCGTAAGGAAAATGCCAAACCTGATTAATTATTAGAAAAGATTTACACACACAGATAGAATTTAATAAATTCAACAGAAATTCAAACTCGAAATATAAAAAGAACATTTTTGAGCATTTTAGATCATAACTAAAATATATTTTGATTTATTTTAACCATTTTACGTTACAAAGAAATAAGTGTCGAAATGCTGCGTAATATAAATTCTCCTATATGTCAGTGAACGCTGAACAATTTTTCACAGCTGAAGAAGAAAATTGGAGCAACAAACATACGTTTCTATTGAAGAATGCCGAGAATACAATGAAAGAGACCTTTGAAATTTTAGGACAACATCAGGATGTGCGTTGTGGTGTAGTGGATATCGACTCGGAACGACAAATCAGGAAGCCGAGTTCGAATTCCAGTTGAATTCCTCGCATTCACCTACGTACAAATATCCTTAGGAAAGGTATTAATCCGTCTTTTCCCTCCAGGTATGGGTTATATAATAAGACATATTGGGTTTTATAGCCTTGGCTGGCATACACTCTACCGCAGAAAGCAATGCGGGATAAACTTCTGCCTAGTCAGTCATATCATTTTCGAGACATGATCGCCTAAAGCGTGTATGACGTATGGCACTTAACTGACTGAATGAGGTAAGAGGGTTTGGTGAATTTTTCACTCCTATGACATATTAAAGGCAAGAGGGACAGGAGGAAACAGCGTGTAACCTATCTAACGAACTTGTATCAACTGATAACAGAAGAATTGAATAAATGGATGATAAGGGTCAAGCGAATGACCAACAGCAGCAGGTTTTGCTACAATTTTTCTCTCTATTGTTTATATTTAAGCACTGAATGTTATTTTTATTTTTGTGAATAAAACTCCAGTTCACAACAAATTCATAGTTTTCTTCTTCGCTTAAAGCTGTCGGTTTAGAGGAAGAGTTCTCTGATCGGGATAGGTGTACTCCTGGAACACGCAACAAAAAATCAGGGATTACGCGATCGATCGTGTCCTTCGAGGTCTTGGCACTTAACCAAATTTTATGATTCGAAGCTCGTGAAACTTTTCTTCTTTTCTCCTGTAGAAAGAATCAATTTGCTTTTTGTATGATTATCAACTTACTCGGAATCTCTTTCAAATTAACTTTAGACTTCTTCCAAGCAGTTTTGAATTTGAAGTTGAAGAATGTTGTTAAGCGGCCAAAGAACGTTTTGAAATCACACCCCCGTCAAAGTTTTGATGTTCCACAGTGGCATCATACCCACTGGCGTGTAAAGAATACGCAGAAATCTTCTGCTGATCCAATCGGTTCACAGTTTTGAGACTGGTTTTGCGGCAATGCGCATGATCAGAACCAAAATCCGTGAAAGACTAATTTGAAAATGATATATGTTTCTTGTGTCTTTGTAAAATGGTTTCCAGAATCCATGTACTTTTGAAAAAAATCTAATGTCAAACACCTCATTGAATAAAATTATACCAAATGTTAGTCTGTCATCTATTCTATACTATCTGCGATCAACATGCGTGTATTAGTTGTTATACACACAACGTTTCAACCGTAGTACCCTCTGGCCTTCGTCAGATTATTGTCCTCGATATTTATTCGATAACCTGATTGTAATTTTGAATAAAAATTTTGCTCAGTCAACAGAGGCTGGGAGTAGATTGTTTTCATTCTGCTTTTCATGTTTAGGAGGTATTTTGCATCAATATTCACTTATCTTTTCACTTTTATATCGTTTGTCAGTTTCTTCGACTGAACCGGTGCATGTGACTTTTTAACATTTCCAGATACAGGAAGCTGATTCGAAGGTTACTGAGTGGGGAGAGGGGACGACAACTGAAGAAAGACGGGAATAGAACGGTTGAAATAGTGTGAACTCACCACTTCAAAATATTAAAGCACACAATAATGATAATTCTTCATCTTAATATTCTGAAAAAAAATTATCAGTTGTAAAACTATTTTGTTATTTGTTCATAGACTTTGAACATTGGTAAATGCAAGCGTATTTAACTGATATGAATGCCCATTGCGATTTCTACAATCAGATTCGCTTGGCGAAAAGACCTTCCTGTGATTGGTTTCGGGAAATTTATCTCAGGCGAATACTCCAGGCGAGAAAAGAACTCCAAACAACAACAAAAATTCTCGTTTTGTTCCTTTGGTTTCATAATGATTTCATTTTTTCTTTTCTACCTCTCTAAGTTGCCGCCTCTTTTGTTCAATAGAACCAGGAATTTTGCTTCTTTCTCAATTGGCTTTGAAGCTGATTTGGTCTCTGTTTGTTCATAGTTACGTCCATTTGAATCTTACATCGAAATAGAGACACGTCTTTATAGAATGTGTTTGAATATAAACAAAATACATTGAATGCCAAACTATGCTTTGAATATTAGTAGAAAACGCTATTCAATACACATTCACAGCGTACTGAATGGTGAAATGTAGCGAGTACAAAACGTATTGAAAATTAATGACTGTATGCTGTCAATGGTCGAAGAATTGTGGCTGTGCTTTGTTGAAAGAAAAACATTAAATGATGAGTAAAATTTAATTATGTACGGACACGTGATCAGTTAGCCCCGAAGAAAATAGTTTTGCTTGTTAGGTGAGCATTCAACTATGGTTTAAAATTGTGATACTAAGTCAATGTGAAGAAACAAAGAAAACCATTCTCAGGTAGACAAAAGATATTAGTAGACTTAGCGATAGAAACTTACTTTTTAACATCACTATTCATCCACAAGCATGGTTGTTAGCAAAAAAGACAACCGAAGGTGTGAGTTACAAATCGGGAATATTCAAACCAAGCAGATACAGAAATAATTTAATTATCTAGGTAGTGCAGTAACAGACACAGAAAGTGTGGTAAATAATCCTAATACGCATAGGAATAGCGAAAAATACCTTTCAAAAGTTAAGCAAAATATACAGGGGTAGCGTAGCAGTTATCAGCGCTGAAAAATGAAATCAGCAGATCGATCTCAAATTTAGGGTTAGTCTGTTGCGTTTACTTTCACACTAATGATACTATGAAAGACATAAATCCAACTCTCCTTCCTCCAGTTATGGGCTAAAAAGTAATTTTGACTTTGGTGGTCAATCAGTCGGTTAATTGCTATACGTTATACACTTTTGGGCTATCATGTCCCGAAAGAGACATGACTGATTGGGCAGAACATTATCCAGCAATAGGTTGCCATTTCTTTCTGCGGTAGACTGGCTGCCAGCTAAGGCTATAAAACCCAATCTGTCCTGTTATTTAACCCATAAACGGAGGGGAGAGACGGATTAATACCTTTCCCAAGGGTATTTGCCGTAAGTGAATGCAAGGAATTCAACAGGAATTCGAACTCGGCTCCCTGATTTCTCATTCCAAGCCGATATCCACTGCACCACTTTGGTGGTAACAAATCTAAAGGAAGGACAATTCTGAATTTAAGAAGGTAAGTAGAAACTACTCCTTTATCCGGAGAGTCATGATCATTTAGGGACCAACGGGTCATGGCATTATCTATTTTAAAGTGATAAATTATAGAAAAAAGAAGTGCTTAACTGCGATGTAATGTCTAACAATATATATGTCAGTGAATGCAAGGCAATCTTCACCTTAGGTGAAAAAGAGATGTGGTTAAAGGTGAAGAATGTTGAGAATACGATGTACGAAACACGTAAGCAACGTGGAAGTTTTAAGGAAATTCATAACTACTACTATGAACACTCTTTTACTTTTACATGATCTGCCGAAGAGTATACACAAATCATTTGTGAATATCTATGTCGAATATATATGGGTGCAACTCTAAAGCTCTTGATGATCAGATATTAGTATATATATCTATTCCGATCTGGACATCTCAATAGGGGAAAACTGCCTGGTTACATTAAATCCCTTAAAAACCAAACTGGTTAATTTCCATCATCGCCGATAGGACCCCGAACCACTCACGATAAGTGGATGACCTCTCGAACCACTGCTTTATTTATTTCGAGTATCCAAGCTTTCTTTTCTGATTATGCGCTTCAGAAATTGGAACTTGGCTCCCCGCCGAGCCATTATCCATTGAATCAACTGCAGATTCAATCTTATAGCGCATGGTATCATCAAATGGTAATGGTCCTGGGTATGACGATAAACTGCATCCGGCAGCAAGGCCTCTGTTTGGGAGATTGTGAGGAGCATGGAACCACTTCTTAATTACTGTTGTTCCCAGGTCCACCCTGACCTGAAGTGGTAGCGCCTATTAGGGCCCTAGCTATGGGCAAATAGTTAACCCCAAAACTGAGGTCAAAACACTATGAAAGTATAAAAATAGACTTTTATAGAAATATAGATGTAAAAATAGACTTTTAGAGAAAAATATACATTTCTGAAGGAAAAATATTATTAACAATACTTTTTTGAAGGAAAAAAATTATTGCCATAATAAATTTTTGAAGAAAAAATTATTACCAGCGATACATTTTTGAATACAAAGCTAGAAGACATCTTCAGTTTTCTAAAATAAAATAAAAAAATAAATTTTTAATCAAAATTTGACTAAATCAACTTACTGTAATCGAACATTAAAAAAAAACCTTAGACCCCACCTTTTTGGCATTAAATAACCCACAGAGATTGATATGCAGTTAAACAAAACTCAAACTCAAACTCAATTGGTCACCCATCTAGCTACTAGCCTGGCTCGATGTCGCTTAACATTTTAAATTATGTGAAATGCAAAGATTGTTGTATCATAAAACATTTTTTCAAAAACATTAATTATTTCAACTTTGGGTAAGATATAAATAATAAGTAATATTTAGTCAGAAGAGAGGCTGTTCAAGGTTTTTATAAACTTTAAATTGTTGAACGCAATCAACTATTTATTATCATTTGATATAAAGAGAAATGTCACTACTTCCTTTGAATGTGGTTGGCGAAGAAGAAAGTAATTCAAAATTGATGAAGTGTAATGAATTTCAGCTCGTAAAGAGAAAATAATTGCTTTGATAACTTCATTACAATCATAGTCACATATTGAATTTTAATATTGTATATCGATACAGACAATATGCGACTAGTGTAACTGTTATCGTCGCTGAAAGTGGTATCAGCGGCCCGAGTTTAAATTCCAACCAAAGTCGTTGCATAGATACTGTTGAGATAATTATAATTCTGTCGATTCTCTTCACAGCTATGGGTTAAATACAGGTACCTCCGCTCATTTTCGATACCTAAATTTAAACTGAATCTTTCAAAATAAAAAAAATTCCTTGAAGCTTTGATTATCGCTTTAATTGAAAGCCAAGAGTTTACTAATTCCAGTAAGCAAAATACTCTGGTGTATTTCAAACCGAAATTATATTGATTGGAATCTAAAGTTTTTCAGATTTTAAAAAAATTTGAAATTTTCGGCCGTTTTGATCGATCGACGCATTTTGTAATCAGAAGCCAATTCTTGCTTTTAAAAAATCTTGCAAAAATAAAATATACATCGCTGACTCGTTATTTTAAACAAATTAGCAAATTTAAACATACCTTAATCTGATTTAAAACAAGTATTACTTGCTTATTGCCTGAAATGTACTATAAAATGTTTCTTAATTACGGTAACCTTATTATCAGGGGTTATCAACGTGTTATCAGATGTGATAATTGATGTGACAGACGGAAACCGTAAAAAATATTAAGTATGGAGACGAATTTGACATAGTTTTATGTAGCTTAATCGTACGCTTCGTTTTTTGGTTTTTAACTAGATAGTAAAATTAAAAATCTAACACAATACTTTCAGTAATTATCTAATATTTTATAGAATTTTAGTCAGTTTAACTTTATAGCTTTATGTTTGAAGAAAAATAAAATAAAAATAATAGAAAACTTCTTTTTAAACTATTTTACAATTTAATAACAGAGAATGAAACATGACAGATTTAACTCAATAATTTATAAAATGTTATAGCATTGATTAATTTTTATTTTTAATACATATTTTTTATATTCTTTATTAACTCCACAAATTGTGAATTTCACAATTACTTTTTTAAGAAAATTAGGAAACTAGGAACTAAAATATAAAACTTGCTTTAAATTTTGAAGTGATGATTTACAAAGACCGCTGAATGTTGAAACATAAAGATTAAAAACATGTTTTGAAGGACGTGACATTTCAGTGATATATATCACGTATAGCAACCCGTAAAAAGAAAATACGGTCATCAGTATGTACACAAATAAAATGTTTTAATTATTTTAAAAATCAAGTGTCTCGATTAATTGTATTAAGTTTTTCAGTTTTTTATTAGTAAGTATAGTCCTCGCGTATTAACTTAACTAGCGTGAACGATGAAGGTGGAATTTTAAAATATTTTTATAAACTTTATGAATTTTTATAATAAAAATGAAAACAATTCCTGTAAAAATTCATTATTCATTGAATTTTTTTCTCTTCAGACTATGATATCTTTAATATATATTGTTTATAAAAACAATTAAAGGTTTATCTAAATAAGAAATGGCATAGTTTTATTGCATTTTTGTTTTCACAATTCAGAGCAGATTTTCTGAAAAAGGGCTAATTTAGAAAAGAAAACAAACAAACAAACAAACAAACAAAAAAAAAACAAAACAAAACAAAACAGTTGATTAGCATTCCCCAATGACTCCTGAATTTAATTAATATTAAAGTATATGGGCGAAAGTCTAGACATTCCAGGAAATTAACTGGTAGTGGTGGTGGGGCAATTAACATATGTAAAAAAAAAACAAAACAATTTTTACCAAGATTTGCTAAAAATAATTATTTCAAAAATGATTTCAATCATTTATGAATATGTTCTGAAGTTTTCATGAAAATACGACGGTTATTTGATTTTTGTAAGAATTTCCAATTTTTTTCACCGGCCAAAAAGTGACTTGCGTAATATTACATTTGCCGTAATAAACCCTTGTAAAAATTGCGTCACTCTCAGACAAAAAAAAAAAAAAAGATTTTGTACCAAAATGTTGAACGTGTTAAAAAGAATTAAAGAATTAAAAAAAATACTTTTAAAATACTTTAATCTATTCTTATGAACATTTTTTCGATAAAACTTTATTTTTATTTATTTTTATTTTTTTTTTCATATTATGCTGTTTTTAAGCGAATTCGTGGAGGCACCTAGTTAAACAGTAGTAACTAGTATTCTTTTATCATAGTTACAGCATAAGCCACAGGTTCTGTCTAAGCGGATGTCTGCATGACTATTCGGCCTAGTAGTCTCCATAGTCTTCCGAGACTGACAGACGCCTATCCCTACTACTGCTACTAAAGAAATCGAGTGAATTGGTCGTAAACTGGAGGATCGATTTCATTTTAGGGTAAGTTTAACAGATTGTCCGTTTTAAATTTAAATTCTTCATCTCAAGAAAATATAATAAATATCATAACGAAAGTGCCAAACGTGATTAATTATAAGAAAAGATTCACATACAGAGATTTATACAATTCCCAAGGGTATTAGAACGTAAGTGAATGTATATTCAACTGAAATTTGAACTCGAAATTAAAAAAAAAAGCAATGCATGCTCTTTTGAACATTTTAGATCATAGCTAAAATATATATTCATTTACAGAGTTCGTATGTAGTACAATTGATAGTGGACGCATCGGAGTTTCTTCAATCAATAAAATAAGCATTAATATACAAGGTATAAAGTTCAATTAAGAACATTATATTTTATTGCCACGGCAAACTTAATAGAAAGATTATAGAAACGATGACTGAATGTGTTTGTGCGTGTGTAGACAAATATTTATAGTACGCACGTGAAGTTCCTGTAAGAGATGTCGAGAGATTTACATTTATGAAGATTATTTTCTCTGCTGGTATGATAGAATTATTGAATATGCCTAATAAGTAGCTACCTTCATTCATTTTCGATATCTAAATTCTAAATTGAATTTTTAAAAATAAAAATGCTTTCTTGAAACTTTTGTTTTAGTTTTAATTGAAAGCTAAATGATTAAATTTACTATTTTTTTAAATCTTTCAGATTTCCGGCCATTTTTAAGCGATTGACAAATTTGTAAACAAAAGTTAATTCTCGGTTTTAAAAATCTTCTAAGAATAAAATATACATATGTGACACATTATTTTTGGAAAAAATTTAATGTTAAATTAATCTGATTTACACAAGTATTACTTATTTATAGTATGAAATTTAGAATAAAACTATTTCTTAAACACAAACCTTTCTGACCTTTCCACCGTATGTGCTGACAGATGCGAGAAAAGATAAGTATAAGGCGATCACAAGTGACATAATTGTAGAAATTTTTTATTGTAAGGGGAAGAAACTTTGAAACACAGGACCATTTAATTTACACATAGAAATTGCCATAGAACAAAAACTTCAAATACACAAAAAAATGTAAAATTATTTTAAAAATACAAAGGCACGACAATTTGTATTAAACTTTTTAATTTTCGATTAGTCAATATAATCATCGCTTAATAAGATTTTAAACTTAACCCAACAAATCTTTGAAGTATTTTAAAAAATATTTTTGAAATTATATAAAATATTATAATTTAAAAAAAAATGAAAACAATTCCTTTAAAATTTCGTTATTAATTTTTTTTTTTAATCATATCACCCCGAGCAAGGCGGTAACGCCACTGATATTCAGGGGGCTACGTAAGAGTGGAAAGATTGGAAATGAGAAAGCCAGAAACCACATCCTAAACAGGGAACAAGGGATGAGCCTCTACACCCGTTCAATAGAGGTGGGTGGAGTGTCGGTCCATTTTTTCTGTCTATAATATCGTAAATATATATTATTTATTCAAGCAATTAAAATCTTATCAGATTAAATAATGTCATAATTATATCGCATTTTTTATATTTTTATTGGGAGCTGATTTTTAGAAAAAGAGGTATTATTTTAAAAAGTAATAGATGATTTACATTCCTCAATGAGTGCTATAAAACTAATTGTCGCAACAAAATTTAATTTTTAAAATTGCATGAATTTACGTGTAGTGGGATAACAGATATGTGACACGATAACTGGGCGTATGTTGGGGTGCTTTGTGGAATATGTATTTTATTATAGTAGATTAGGGTGGAGGATGGTTAGGAATAGAAGGTAGATTAAAAACATGTTTCTCGTTTAACAAAAGTGAAAAGGAGGAGAAAAAATAAATAAATAAATAAACGCTTTTTCTTTTATGAGGAAGATTGTAGAGCGGGGAGGGGTATCTGATTGCTGTTTTGGATCCTGCCGCTCTTCCGGTAGATATTTGACTCGGTGATTTATGTGATAAGAGATAAAGTTCAGGAAATAGTTTTTTTTGAATGACCAGGTCAAAGGCTGTCTTTTACTGTATCTTAACCACACATTAAGAATTTTCCGGCGGAAGCTTTTTCCAAGTCAGATTAGTTAAAGATAAAAAGATAACTGAAATGTCGCCAATGGTTATCACCTGCTGGTCTAAAGCATTTCCGGATTAATTTTAAATAAATTCAGGTAATTTTTCCGAGTCAGATTAGTTGGGTTGAGTTACTTCCGCCGGGCGTGTGCTTGAAGTAGGAACCTCCGTTCGTCTTGTTTCGGTCAGTTCGGATTTGTTGATCTCCATTAATTAGAGTTAGAGCCGTGTGTCACATTCGCCTGCCCCAACCGAAAAGGCTAACTCTAAACAAAATAAAGCATCCTTTCAACTCATCCATGTTGTGGAAGTTCGTTCCTTATAGTTTAATCTTGTACCCCCAGCTTGAGGCTCCGACTTTTTCAACAAACTCCCGGCAAACATCGCGGCGTTCTCCACGCTGTGATGTTTGCCGGAAGTTTGTTGAAAAAGTCGGAGGTTCCTACTTCAAGCACCGAGTCAAATATCTACCGAAAGAGTGATAGGATCCAAAACAGCAATCCGATACCCCTCCCCCCTCCACAATCTTCCTCATAAAAGAAAAAGCGTTTATTTAATTATTTTTCTCCTCTTTTTCACTTTTGTTAAACGAGAAACATGTTTTTAATCTACCTTCTATTCCTAACCATCCTCCACCCTAATCTACTATAATCAAATACATATTCCACAAAACACCCCAACATACGCCCAGTTATCGTGTCACAGATACAAAAATATTCTTACCAATATTTTTTTTTAAATAATAATTTAAAAATTAATTTTATTCATGTATGAATAAGTCCTGAAAGTTTAATTAAAATTCGACAATTATTTGATTTTTGCAAGAATTTTTGCAAGAATTTTCAAATTAATGTGTTTATCACCGAAAAAAAAAGCAAAAACAAAAACTGAGTTATGTAATATTACGTTTTCAATCGTAAACTCTCGTAACGATTTGATTACCCGCTAACTAAAATCAAAAAAAGATTTTTTTACCAAAATTTCTCACGTGTTAGAAAAAATTAAAAAAATTTTAAAAACTAATTTAAAAAATACTTTTCTTTCCTTTTAGTAATAATATAAACATTGAAAAAGTTTATTTTTATTAAGTTCGGGGACTTTTTTATTCATTCTATGTGGTTTTTTCAGTGATTTAGTGGAGGTATCTACGAATTAGGCAGCCTCTTCGAAAAAGAAAAGGCGCTATTATATACCTGCTTTTGCCACTGCTATCTAGCAGCTTTAGACAGATATAGGGAGTAATTATACAGCTTCTTCTTCTTCTTCTTCTTCTTCTTCTTCTTCTTCTTCTTTGTGCTCCGTCCTTTCAGGACGTAGGCGATCATGGCTTTCTATGTCTCTCTATCCCTGGTGGCTCTTAGCACGCTTTCTCCTGTGACACCACACAACCCTCGTTCTGTCATCCACCTGATCAGGCCCTTCAAATATGTTATCCGCTGCTTTCCCATGTCTCTTTTTACCTCTATTTGGCCTGTTAGTATCTGGTTCTCCAAGCCCTCCTTCCTCATTGCATGTTCCAGGAACTTTAGCTGTCTCTTCCTGATGCTTAGTATTAATTTTCTTTTCGTTTTCATCTTTTTCAGAACCCCATCATTGCTCACATGCTCGATCCATGATATCCGCAGCATCCTTCTATAGAACCACATTTCAATTGCTTCAAGTTTTTCCTTCATCTTTGATGATATTGTCCAGCACTCAATGCCATATTGAAGAACTGACATCACATAGCAATCCCGTACTCTTTTCTTTGTTTCTAGTGAAATTTTCTTGTCTCTTAATACTCTACTCAACTTCTGAAACGAGTCCATCGTCATGCCAATTCACCTTCAGATCTCTGTGTCGCACTTTCAGTTTTCTGTTAGAACACTTCCCAGGTATTTAAATTTTTGTACCTGCTTAATTTTAGTATCACCCACCTGTATTTGGCATTTTGGCTGCTCTTTTTGTTGATGACCATATATTCGGTTTTCTTGCAGTTTATTTGTAGTCCTCCTTTCAGCTACTTTCTGTAGGAGGTCATGTAGTTTCTTTTCCGTGTCTGCAATCAGCACTGTATCATCTGCGTACCTTATGTTGTTCAAATTGTTGCCTCCGATTACAAATCTTGGTATAACATTTAGAGTTCTCAAAATAGTCTCGCTTTTCAAGTTGAATAGATCCTTTGAAAAAACGCATCCTTGTCTTACGACCCTTTCGATCTTTGTATATTTGCTGAATTCGTTACCTGTCCGTATGCAGGCAGTTTGCTGCCAGTAGAGATTCTTGATTACTCTTATGTCTTTCCCAAATATGTTGAGGTGCTGAGCATCTCCATCAATTCTTTGTGGCGTATTTTGTCGAACGCCTTTGCATAATCAATAAAACATAGGTACAAGTCTTTCATTTGCATTGCCCTTTCGGAGAGGATCCTAATCATAAATATGGCGTTCCTTATTTCAGTGTCTCAGCTTAGCCACTGTAAAGGAAAACTACTCTAATAGCGATTATCTCTAAAACATCTCATCATGGGGGAAAGGTTTTTGTGCTAGTCTGATAGTTGACCATTAGCATTGTGCAATGATTTAGATATTCACTAAGCGCTCCATACTTGCGGCTTGTGCCAAACTAACAATATTAAAATGTTACCAATTTTTCATGGCAAGTGTAAAAAAATTGTTCTTTTATGCGCCATTCCCTTGGATTAATTCGCATTTGATTTAGTTTCTTGACCATTTTACAAGCCCTAAGTACTATAAATTAATCTAGGATCAAAATACAGACATTCATAAACTCAGATAACTTTAGGCTGATTTGAATAATATCTTTTTTACTGACAACACGAATGAGGAAGAAAGCATCAAGCTTGCTAGATTTCTGCCTTTTCCAAACATTTGACCAGGTTAGGCTACTTTTAAAATCCAGTTCGAAATTATCTACTTGTGAATTTGGGTGCTGCATTTGGTTTACTAATAAAAGTCAATTCGAATTATAAAGAGTGCAGATTTCAGATGTACTGGTGATCCAATCTGGAAACATAGATAAGCATCCTACTTGAAGCTGTTTCTAGAATATCTAGTGATATGTCGAGATTAGATGTTTCCATAGAGGAAATATTTGGAATTCATTGACCGATTAGCTGTACTATCACTTTAAATTTATATATTTTTAAAAAAAGAAGATAGGTTTTTCAGGCGCGCTAACTCTTATTGCTTCTTCCTGCACTGATAGGAGTTTCCTTCGTAACCTTTTGTTTGAAGTTATGTAGAAAGTCAATTATATTATTATTTCCATTTTATTTATATGTGCTCGCTGTTTTGATTGTTATTGCCGTTTTATATATGATTTTCGGTATTTAGTTTTGTTCTTTGTGATTCTATAGCGTCAATCTATAAAACTGTACGAAATATTTTCATTAAAACCACAACTGTTTATTCATTTGAAGTTATTTTTACTCATTGATCAGAGAAAAAGGTTGATAGTTTAGACATTAGTCCAAGAAATTGGAGACCGTTCATGGGTCTATATGGAAATCTAGATTTGAAAAGACTTTATGAGAACATTTTTTTCAAATCTAGATTTCCATATAGACACCATGAAAGACATGAAAACATGCGTTGTAGTGCAGTGGATATAGTCTAGGAACGAGAAATCGGGGAACCGAGTTCGAATTCCAACTGAATTTCTTGCGTTCACTTACGCGCAAATACCCTTGGGATAGGTATTAATCCGTTCCTTCCCTCCAGTTACGGGTTAAATAACAGGACAGATTGGGTTCTATAGTCTTGGCTGGCAACCAGTCTACCACAGAAAGTAATGGTAACCTACTGCGGGATAATCTTCTGCCCAGTCAGTCATGTCTCTTTCGAGGCATGATCGTCCAGGCGTGTATCACGTATGGCACTTAACTGACTAACAGATATAAGAACACATATCATAGACCGTAAAATTACATCTAGTCGACTCAGCTGAAAACTGATTTTCGTTATAAATTCTTGAAAGTTCATATCTGCTCAGTTTTTTTTAATCGTATCACCCCGAGCAAGATGTGCAGGGGGCTACGTAATAGTGAAAAGATTGGAAAAGAGAAAGCCGGAAACAATATCCTAAACAGGGAACAAGAGATGAGCCTCTTAACCTGTTCAATAGACGTGGGTGGAGTGTGAACCGGGCGATAGATAGATCTGTCTATTCCAATTGAAAAAAAACAAAAAAACAAAGTGAGAAGATTGGTAAAGAGAAAGCCGCAAACCACATCCTAAACAGGGAACAAGGGATGAGCCTCTTAACCTGTTCAATAGACGTGGGTGGAGTGTGAACCGGGCGATAGATAGATCTATCTACTCCAATTGGTTAACAAACGTAAACAAAGTGCTTTCTAAAGAAGTAATTTTCTATTCTTAATTTTGACAGGTTTTCATGTAAAAAATGTTATTTTTAGTATTTTCTTTTGATCATTACACCCTAAGCAAGGCATGACTGCCACTAGTATATATATATATATAAAGAAACAAAAAGAATCACTCTTAATAAAGTGGAAATTTCTAAAAGAAGCTACAACATGTAAGTCCTTATATGAACTATGTTTATTATGTTTATACGAAAAACTATATATTATTAAATCACTTAAGAATAAAATTCTATAAAATAAACGCAATGAGATAAATGTCATATGTAGACATTGCAAAATGTTCCCATTAGAAAATGGATAAAATCTAAATGAAATAACATGCAAAAAACAAGTGCTTAAGGAAAATAATTACTGACGAACTATCAAAATAAAGTAAATTGAAACAAAAATTATTTGTATAAAAAAAACCTTTCTATTCATAAAAAAGCTTTACAACAAAGGATAGCAGGAATTAAACTGGAAAAAAATAAAAATTTTACTAATAAGTCAAAAATTTCCAGAAAATTACAACTAGGAGACCAAAAAACTGATAAGAAAGTGAAAAGGACAGCTTTGGTATTGAATAGGCATATCATATCAACGACAATAAGTGGAATAAAAAGGAAAGTGATAAGGTTAGGTTAAATGCAGGATGACGTCTTGACCCTTAAATGGGGAAAAGAAGAAAGGAGAAAAGTAAGATAAGAGAAGGAAAAAAGGGGGAAAAAAAAGAGAAAACTTAGTATGTATTCTTTGGGGCCAAATTCCAAAATGAATCTTCGCTCTGATTAGTTGAAAGAAGCACACATGTAAATTTTATATCTTCCCACATACATATACAGCAAACCGAAGGTTTTTGTATTTAAATGTAAATCATCTGTACAACCAATTTCAAACATTGCCTGAAAAAAAAAGAGAATCTATCTCCAAACATAAAAATTTCCGTGTCGCAATATACAATTAACTCATAACTATATAACTATATTAAGGTCTATAATATTTATTATATTGAGCACTGTTCATAATAAAATAAATGCCGGGCACTCAAAATAGTAAAACCTTGAGTCTTCTTCACCTGTAATTACACACACACACACACACACACACACACACACACACACACACACACACACACATATACATATATATATATACACACACTAGCATCTTTTAGTAGTAGGACTCGGTTATATATAAAAAGTAATTATATAAAAAATTGTTGTTTTATAATTGTTAAAAAATTCCATTAAAAAAGATCTATTTTCTTTTATTTTGCATAAACAAGATTTGATGTTTTGCGTGACATTATAGACAACATTGCGCTTGCTTTTGTTTCAAAATTACGGGGGGAAAACATTTACATTTTTTGTTGACTAAATGAATTTAACATAAAAATAAAAATTATTTATTTTGTTTTACTGAAATTAGAAATTAGAAAAACTATTACGCTCTCAGTTCAGAAATTTTCGAAGAATATTAAAAAATGTAAACATTTAATTTTAGAGGAAAACGTTACATTAATGCTTTTTTTTTAAAATTTTATTTTCTGAATTATGAAATATTAAGTCTAAAAAAAAAAGACTTAAATAATTAAATTAACCATTGGCACTTTTTTTTACATATTTTGTTTTTGTTTGAAAAACACTTTTTTTAAAAAATATTTCTTTTGTTTCAAAATTACGGGGGAAAATTTTCACATTTTTTTGTTGACCAAATGAATTTTTAAAACGTCGGAATGAAAATTAAATATAAAGGCTAATTCTTTTTTAATAAAAAATATTTTAGTCGCGTTTGACACGTTAGATTTGATTTCTGTCACGTAATCCAGCAACCATCTTAGATCTTAGATGTTTTACGGAGCAAATGTAAACAATCGGTCTCATTAGCCAAAAAAGGGAAAAGGCTGAACTTAAAACTCAAAAAGTATGTGTCGACCTGGCTTCCCTGGAGATATGTGTCCCTAGAAATTTTGAATGTCGTAGCTTAAAAAATGTAGGCGTGCATAGGGAACAATCACACACAGACACACAGATTGCTTTATATATATATATATATATATATATATATATATATATATATATATATACACACACAAACTTATCACTGTACTCGTTTCGTAAAAAATGGTTGTAAAAAAGAAAGAGCTAAGCACATGAACATTAGCCAAAGAGACTTGAACCGAGCCAGCACGTAGCCCAAAGAAAAAACCCCGAAACGAGTAATCAATAACAAAAAAGCGTTCAGTACTTAAGCAGAGCAGAATAAGTAAATTAAACCTAGTGAGCCAAGAAACCCCACGTCAAATCAGTGATAAAGTTTACTGAATTGCTCACTAACAATGAATGAATAAAATTTCAAAATTTATTTGTGTTATATTAAATTTTTTGTAAGAGAAACAAAGAAATCAGAATAAAGGTATGTTGGCTCACTAGGTTTAACTATATATATATATATATATATATATATATATATATATATATATATATATATATGAGGGAGCAGGCGTATAGAAGGAAAGCAAGAATTCAAAGCTTTTTTTTTCGCTTTTTTTAATCCTTTTGCCCCAAGCAAGGCGGGACCACAACTAGCGTGCATGGGGTTACAGTTGGAGAAAAGGTTAGGTGCAAGGGATATAGAGGATAGGTTAAAAGATGAACGGGATTCAAGAAGATAGAAGATAGCAATTGATGTTGTATTAAATTTTTTATAGATTTTGCTATCAGGGAAGCAAGTAAAGGGAAAGAATTCCACAGCCGGGAAATGCGATAAAATAAACAAATAGAGTAGAAGAAGCTGTTATATTTAACTATTTCAACGTTAAAGGAGTTGGTGTTAGATGCCTATCTAGTAGTACGTGTAAATTCACGTGGTCGGGGCACCAGGAAAAAAAGCTGGTCAGATCAGTTGCCATGAAAATATTTGTAGAAAAGACAAAGGGAAGCCACGTCACGTCAGTGATAAAGTGACCGAATTGCTCACTAACAATGAATGAATAAAATTTCAAAATTTATCTGTGTTACATTAAATTTCTTGTAAGAGAAACAAAGAAATCAGAATAAAGGTATGTTTAAATAAACACCCTTCAGCGGCGTTTCCATGATAGTGTCTAATTGGGTTTTAAGAGATTGTATCTCCATTTTATAGTGCTATTGTATTTTTTATGATATAAATGCTTGGGGGCTTAAACTTACTAAATCACGCCAAAGACTAATCTAGAAACAATGTGCTTAAGAAAAAGAAGAAAAAACATTAGTTAAGGCCTGGAGATACAACCAAAAATCATTTTTTCATGCGAATTAAACGGATGTTGCTCTCGCAAAAATAAAAAATAAATAAAAAAAGATTTATTAAAGTAAATAAAAAATCATGCAATGAAATTTTCGAATATTATCAAAATTACTATTTATCTGAGGTTCATTATTAATTTTCATTTTCCTAAAGTATTTTTTGTTTTGTTTAGAAGTATTTTTATAAAAGTTGAAATCACTTTCTCTACGTCATAATCAACGAAAAATAAGAGTTTATGCTTTGTATTGGATAAAGTTGTTAATTAGATAATTACTGGATATAATTAACCAATCCCTTTATTTTAAAGTTTTCAATAATTGTAGGTTAATGGCAATTAATAGCAATTTAAAACTCACAAGCTCGCTTCTAATCAGAGGTACAAGTCGCGTGATTTTTAGCCTGGGACTGAAAGGGATATGCGCCATAAAACTGAAAAAGTTTAGCCTATGAGCAAGTATCGTTCTCTCTTCTCTTTTTATCTCTCAATTCTCAATTGATTGTTATCTATCCATTTATCTCTCCCTCTCTCTCTCTCCTCTCTCTCTCTCTCTCTCTATCTATCTATCTATCTATCTCGGTATGTTTATCTCTATCTGAAGTTGTTCGCATCTATCTATCTATCTATCTATCTATCTATCTATCTCAAGTTGTTCGCGGCTATCTTGAGACACAGAAAAGGCGGGAGATAAATATAGATAGATAAATAAATAGAGAGAGAGAGAGAGAGAGAGAGAGAGAGAGAGATTTTGGATTTTTGTATGAAATATAAAAGCATGATTCTAGAATACGCACAGTTAACGTTTGACACTTGCCACAGGATTCCAAACTGAGGTTGTGACATACATAAAATGAATACTACATCAAAGTTCTTTAAAAATTAATGCATGGCCCTCAGCAAAAAGAGAAACCCAAAGTGCCAACTACTAGTCGGAGAGACTAAAATTAAGCAGGAACAGACATTTAAATACATAGGAAGTGTTCTAACATAGGTTGGAAAGTGCGACACTGAGATCCAAAGGCGTATTGGGATAGCCAAGGACATATTCTAAAAGTTGAATAGAATATTGAGAGGCAGGAAGATTTTGCTGGAAACAAAGTAAAGATTACTGGACTGTTATTTGATGTAATGTCTGTCCTCCTATATAACAGTAAATGCTGGAGAATTTTCTCAAAGATGACAAAAAGACTTCAAACAACAGAAATGTGGTTCTACAGAAAGATGCTGAAGATACTATGGACGGAACATTTCAACAGCGACAAGGTTTTTGAGAGGATTTTTTCTACCTCTCTTTTCCTTCTTTTCCGTTTATTTATATACCTTTATTTCTTTCTGTTGTGGAACCCAGACTCACTTCAACATGGACTCACCCACTGCTATATTCCATGGTATTTTTGGCTCCACATCAGTGCCGATGAGGATTCGTTTTAACTCCACTGGCTCCACATCACTTCCTATTTCTTTTCTATTTGCATCCATTTCTTTCTTTCATTCCTCTACTGAAAGAATAACTGTAAAGCAGGTGATAGCAATATCCTCATGACTATTATTGCAACCTTATCAAAAGTTTTAGCAAACTAATTTATTTATAATTTTTGGCTTGCATAAACTGGCATTTTATTGAAACAATTACCCCATTTTCGCATGCAATTTTACAATTTAGAAGAATTCAATTTTTTAAATCATTTAAAATAAAAATGACCGATAGAAATTTCTAATTTCCTTCTGGGAACGGAAAAAGCAGCAAGGAAAATAAAAAAAATAACCTGTCAAATAATAATGAAGATCGCTTTGTCATAGGGTAATATTAAAAAGCATGTCTGGCAGACCTTTACTGATGAGGTGAGTGTCTCAAAATGATATCCTTGTACCAGATGTGCTTAGTAAATAAGTAGTCTAATAATCAAGAATCTCTACTGGCAGCAAACGGCCTGCATACGGACAGGTAACGACCTCAGTAGATACACAAAGATAGAAAAAGGCGTAAGACAAGGATGTGTCTTTTCACCGGATTTGTTCAACCTATACAGCGAGAATATTTTGAGGACCCTAGATGACACGCCAGGATTTGCTATTAGAGGTCACAACCTGAACAACATAAGGTATACGGACGATACAGTGCTGATTGCGGACACGGAAAGGAAACTACAAGACCTCATACAGAAAGTAGCAGTGGAGAGTGACATGAAGGGAATACAAATAAACTTTAAGAAAACTGAGTGCATGGCCATCAGCAAAAGATACAACCCAAAATGCCAAATACAGGTGGGGGATAACAGAATCAAGCAAGTACAAAAATTTAAGTACCTAGGAAGTGTTCTAACAGAAGATGGAAAGTGCGACACGGAGATCCGAAGGCGAATTGGCATGGCAAATGACGCGTTCCAGAAGATGAGCAAAATACTAACACACAGGAAAATCTCAATAGAAACGAAGAAAAGAGTGCCAGACTGCTACGTGATGTCAGTTCTTCAATACGGCAGTGAATGCTGGAAAATATCATCGAAAATGAGGACAAAACTGGAAGCGGCCGAAATGTGGTTCTACAGAAGGATGCTACGGATATCGTGGACTGAGCATGCAAGCAACGAGGTGTTGGAAAGAATGGCAACAAAAAGGAAATTGATGCTGAGCATCAGGAAGAGACAACTGAAGTTCCTGGGACATGCAATGAGGAAAGAGAGCCTGGAGAACCAGAATCTGACTGGTCAGATAGAAGGCAGCGGATAACATATTTGCAGGGTCTGATCAGGTGGATGACGGAACGGGGGTTGCCAGGAGCAACAGGCTCAAACATACTAAGAGCCACAAGGGATAGGGAGACGTGGAGAACCATGATCGCCTACGTCCTGAAGGGACAGGGCACATAGAAGAAGAAGAATATCGATTATCTATTCCATTTCGTTAATATTAACACAGACTTGTGGAACATATATAGAGCGTCTAGGATCGAACCCACTAACTATTCGCTACAGCCCCCTTCATACGGACAAAACGTTAAAAGCCTTTCGTTGCACCATCGCTATTTCAATGACAAATCCACAGACGAGTTACGTTCTTTCGTTCCACCAGTTCAAACCTTTACAGCTAAGAGACGTCCACAATGTCGAATCATCCTCATTACCCATTCTATTCTATTAGTAAGAAGTTCTATAGTTCTTTAGATGAAATCCATTCTTTAGTTCCATCAGTTAAGACTTTTATAGCTAGAATAGGTCCACAGGGTCGAATCATCCTAATTCTCCTTGTATTCTATTGATAAATGGAAGTTCTACAGTTCTTTAGATGAACTCCATTCAGTAATACCACCTGTTCAAAACTTTATACCTATGGCTCGTCTACAGTGTCGAATCGTGCTCATTCCCATTTTATTCCATTAGTAAGAAGAAGTTCCCCAACTCTTTCCCAAGTACCGATTACTTTGAAGAACAGGATCCTGAGAGAATGCTTCCTCAATCACTACAAACTTAACTTCTTCAAGTCTAGTGCCAAACGTTAGATATCTTAACACTGCTTTAGTCACCTTGGATTACGGAAAATGGATTATCATTTGGGTCGTTTACACACACCAAGACAAACATGCTTATAGTGTTATCATTATCTAAAGTATCATCGTACAGCTGAAAAAAAATAACGTAACATGCATAAAATCAAAACTTGAACTGGATATATAATCATCCATTGGAATTTATTGCATAAGCATAAGTAGTAAGTTGTAGCTGAAACACATCAATAAAATAATAGAGAAGTTTTTTTCATCAAAAATAGCCACAATATAAAAAGATATTACATTAGCAAAGCTCATAGTTACAGAACTGATATATATATATAATTTAACCATTGTCGTGGTTGAATATATTCTTCAGTCCGACATTGAGTGAATCTAGGCAGTTTTCAAGCTTCGCCACTAATTCCGTTCTCAACCAAATTTCAAACAGTTTAAAGAGTTGGATAGAACACCTCCTTAGCTACATTTTGAAAAAAAAAATTTGGTTCAATAAAAAAAAAAGTTACATAAAAATATGTGAAGTCCGAAATGGACGACTAACTACATAAGTACATAAGTGAGTGACTAACGTTTCTAATAATAAATTTATTCTTATAACATTTTTTCTGTTTAATATATTTGCATGCGATTTTCAACATTTAAATTCTGATATCTTTTATTATTTTTGTCAATCAAATTTTGCTTATCACTTATCATTTTATCAGAACTGATTATCAGAATTAATTATAAATAATCAATTTTTAATTGTTTTTTTTTTTTAATCAATTGCATATAAAGTTTTTTTTTCTTTTTAATACTTTTGAATGTGGTTTTCTGGATTAAATTTACATTAAATTAAGAGCAATGTCTGGAAAAATCATGGATTACATAGAAAAACACGCACATGAAAAGTAATATTCTTAAGATTATATTAAACCTGGAAAAAGAGAGAAGTTATTAAACCTGGAAAATAAAGGACAAGATATGCTAGTGAAGTAAAAAAAAAAAAAAGAAGAAATTTCTTATTTAAAATATTGCAGCTAAAAATGAAATTTGAATGCAATATTTTAAATAAGAAATTTCTTTTTATACTTCACTCGAATATCTTGTCCTTTACTTTTCCAGGTATAATAACTTGTCCTGTTCTTTCCAGGTTTAATATAATGTTAAGAATATTACTTTTCATACGAGCATTTTTCCATGTAATAATAATAATAATAATAATAATAATAATAATGAAAACTTACCTTCGTTAGTCAAGTAGGGTGGATGACAGTACATCTGGAAGACGACAAAGCAACGTCTGTCTCTCACGACAACTGCGCCACACTGCGTGGTTCATATCCTCACTGAGTTAGGAGAGTAGTCGGACGAAGCAAAAGAAATAAGTTGCAAACTAGAGATTCAGTCAGTTAAATGCCATACGTGATACACGCTCTGGGCGATCATGTCTCGAAAGAAACATGACTGACTGGGCAGAAGATTATTCCGCAGTAGGTTGCCATTGCTTTCTGCGAACTAGAAATTACCAGTATTTAAAATAAAAAATGGGTAACAAAACACCCCATGTGACTAACGCAGGTTTAAATATCCTCATAAACTGAACTTAGCATCTCCTCTTACAGTGATATAACATCTCTCTCAATAGTCCTCTACCTTGCATGGCTCTTAGGTTTGTATTAGCTAAAAGATTAGTAAAAATATCTTGTAAAGATAGAACGTGAACTATCACAATTCGTTATGATTAATCAGTTTAAATTAGTTTTTCTTCGATGTTGCGTGTCTATCCAGGACGTAGGCGATCATAGCTCCTTACATTTTCCTCTTCGTTGTAGCTCTTAATAATTTGAGTCATTTTGTTATCTTTCCTAAACTTTTTTCCGCCATCAATTTACCTAAGCTCACGAGTTAGGGTTGTTTTCTTCTGACCGTTAAATCTGTTATGTGAGTATCAATTGTTTCACGCGTTTTTGCCTTATTATGTCTCCTAAAAATGTTAACTGTCTCGTCTTTTTGCTTCCATTTCTTTTAAAACATCGCCGTTGCTCTCATGCTCGGTCCATGGTATCCTCAACATTCTTTTGTAGAACTACATTTCTCTTGGCTCAATTATCTTCTTCATATATGAAAAGATTGTATAGCATCTAATGCCATATAGGATGATTGATATTAGATGAAACAGGCTAGAAATATGAGATTATTCTTTTAAGTAGGAAAGCCCAATTCAGTTGAAAATCGAAACCGTAACTTTTTTAAAAATCTTTGTCTGAACATTAGGCACTGGCATCCATGATAATTACACGGCTAGTGTTTGAAACCATAATGAAATGGAACGATTATATTACAACAATTACTAGATCTGCTGATAGGAAAGTTGGTTCACTGTGTCATGTCATAAAACTTTTCTCGTCACAATCCATCTTGCACGTTTCTAAATCTATCATTCGTCCGTACATGTGCGTTGTAGTGCAGTGGATATCGGATAGGAACGAGAAATTGGAGAGCAGAGTTCGAATTCCTGTTGAATTCATTGCATTCGCTTACACGCAAAATACCCTTGGGAAAGGTATTAATCCGTCGCTTCTCTCCTCAGCGATAGGCTAAATAGCAGGACAGGTTGGGTTCTATAGCCTTGGTCAATAACCAGTCTACCGAAGAAAGTAATGGCAACCCACTGCGGGAAAATATTCTGCCCAGTTAGTCATGTCTCAAAGAGACATGATCGCCCAAGCGTGTATCACGTATGGTAATTAACTGATCTAGTCCGGTGTCCCTGCCGTTTATCCAGAGATTATTGGCAAAATTCAAAGTAGGGTCTATAATGTACTCGATCTTGACCTGTTATCTCGACTTCAGTCACTTTTTCACTAACGTGATGTTGCTTCTCTCTGTCTTAGTTACAAATATTTTCATGGAAACTGTTCTGTTGTACTTTATTCCTTGGTGACTCGACTACATGAATTTAAGCGTGTTACTAGATAGACGTTGAGGATATACGTTATGATGTAATAGTTATCTTCTCTGAATGAGAAAGCGGAGAGCCGAGTTCGAATTCCAGTAGAATTCGTTCTATCCAGTTACGCATGTATACCCTTGAGAATGGTATGAATTATCTCATTCTCTCTTCAGCGATGGGTTGAATAGCAGGATAGATTGGGTTCTATAGCCTTGGTAGTAACCAGTCTATATCAGAAAAAAAATGCCAATCTACCGTGGGAAAATTTTCTGCCCAGTCAGTCACGAATTGAAATAAACATGATCGCCAAAGCGTGTATTATGTATGACCCATTAATGGTTTTATCTCTTCTTTCTCCAGCTATGGGTTGAATAGCAGTACAGATTTGATTTCATAGCTTTGGTTGGCAACCAGTCTACCGCAGAAAGAAATGACAACTTACTGCAGGAAAATCTTCTGCCTAGTCAGTCATGTCTCTTTCGAGACATGATCGCCAAGTAGTGCATCATGTATGGCACTTTACTGACTGACTAGATAGACAACTAGTTGGTTTTTAGCGTCGTGCTAGATAATTCTTCTCGTCAGAATCTCTCTTGCACATTTATAAATTTATCATTCGGTCGTGCATTGAATATTGTTTCCATATCTGATCTTGCAGTCTTACTACCTATCCCAAAATTCATGACAAAATTTAAACAAAAGTCTTTTACAAATATTTTCATGGCAATTTTTCAGATGAACTGTTCTCTTTGGTGCCTCATCTGTACAGTTTTAAACGTTCAAATCTGTTTGATGAGCCACATAACAAAACTTATCATCCGAATCCTGATGAATAGAGCGCGAGGCAAAAACAGGCCAGAGATAGGCCAAGGTCACTCGAACAAGGAATGTGATATTTATGCTTAGGATGCTATCAGAAGAGCAATATAAATGAAAAAGGACGTTTATTTGTGACCATGCCAAGGCGTTCGACAAATTACGTCAGAAGGAATTGATAGAAATGCTCAGCAACCTCGACATATTTGGGAAAGACATTAGAGTAATCAAGATGCTTTATAGAAACCCGCTTACATACGGACAGAAAACAAATTCAGTAGATATACAGAGATAGAAATAGGCGTAAAACAACTTGAGACGTAAGACAACTTGTACAGCGAGACTATTCTGAGGACCATAGAAGTTATCGGCGGTCACAATCTGAACAAAATAAGATACGCAGATGATACAGTGCTGATAGCAGACACGGAAAGAAAACTACAAGAACGCATGGAAAAGGTAGATGAAGAAAGTTGAAAGAAAAGACAACAAATAAACTACAAGAAAACCGAATGTATGGTCATCAACAAATAGAGGAGCCCAAAATGCCAATTACAGGTTGGCAATACTAAAATCAAGCAGGTACAAAAATTTAATTACTTAGGAAGTGTTCTAACAGAAGACAGAAAGTGCGACACTGAAATCCAAAAGCGAATTGGCATGGTGAAAGACGCATTTCGGAAGCTGAGTAGAGTATTAAAAGACAAGAAAATTTTGCTAGAAGCAAAGAAGAAAGTACTAGATTCAATATGGCAGCAAATGCTGGACAATATCATCAAAAATAAAGGAAAAATCTGAAGCAACTGAAATGTGGTTCTCCAGAAGAATGCTACGGATATCATGAATCGAGCATGTAAGCAATGATGAGGTTTTGGAAGTTAATATTGAGCATTAGGAAAAAACAGCTTAAGTTCTTGGGACATGTGATGAGGAGAGAAAGCTTGGAGAATCTTTTACTCACAGGTCAGATACAGGGAAAGAGAGACAGGGGAAATTAGCGAGTAACATATTTGACGAGTCTGAGCAGGTGGATGGCAGGGCGGATTTTGGGTGGGGTAAACGAAGAAAGCGTGCTAAGAGCCACCAGGTATAAGGAGATGTGGAAGTTTATGATCGCATACGTCCTGAAGGGACATGACATATAGAAGAAGATTAGATTGGCAATTAGGTCTCATCGTTTTACTATTGGAATAACTAGATGCGACCATCTGTTCTATTTTAATTTTTTTTTTCATGACTGTAGAACTCACTTCTAATTTCTTTGTTCCCAACTACCTACAATCTTCAAATATTTAAATGCAGCATCATCTGCCATTTTCTGTTTTCTTGAATCCTGTTCCTTTATTGTCTTCTTTCTCACTTTTCTTACTAAAGTCTTTTCATACTTTTTTATTCTATGTAAACTTTTGCATCATAGTCGTCTAAATATTTAGACATACCGTGTATTTCTGTGCGTAAGATGATCTTAGAATCCATAAAATGTGAGTGATTTTTGTCGGTAGGCTAACCTCAGCCTCGGTGCGATAACCAGTAATTTACATGAAAAGATTCACATTATCAAATAAACTGATAATAAAAGTAATAAAACAATTTCTACCTCATAATTGGAGTAGATAGACTAAACTATCGCCCGGTTCACACTCCACCCACGTCTATTGAACAGGTGTAGATGCTCATCCCTTGTTCCCTGTTTAGGATGTGGTTTCCGGCTTTCTCTTTTCCAATCTTTTCACTTTTCTTTTTCTTTTTTTTTTCAATTGGAGTAGATAGACTAATCTATTGCCCGGTTCACACTCCATCCACGTTTATTGAACAGGTGAAGAGGCTCATCTCTGTTTAGGATGTGGTTTCCGGCTTTCTCTTTTCCAATCTTTTCACTCTTACGTAGCCCCCTGCACATCAGTGGCGTTACCGCCTTGCTCGGGGTGATATGATAAAAAAAAATATATATATATTACTAGCATAACTTCATAATAAATTTGAAGAATAATTCCATATCAATGAAATCAACTTGTATTCATGCGAGCCCAGCTGAGAAAATGGAAACACCGAATCATGACTGTATTTTTTACAGCAACCTTTATCTTTCGCTAAACTTTCAATAAAAGTGGAATGTACTATCATCGTAGTGTTATTAGGAGTATTTTGTGATTGTCGATGAAGTATAATTAAATGGCCTTTAGTACACCAAGTTGTTTAGAGAGGGGAGGAGGAGATGAAGAAGAACAAGAATTAATATTTGCAGAAGATCACGTGATGAAACGTAAACAAAACAATGGTTATTCTTTTCAGTGACGTGTGTAGGAAAAACAAGATATCGGTTTTGTTACTTCGTTTATTTTCAATTTCTAAGGTTACAGTAAGTAACATCATTTCTAATAACATCATCTTTATATAATCAATAAGCAATCGTCTTATACTGCAGGTATAGGATAAATTCATGAACATTTGCTATATATTTTTTACCTCATCTTATTTAAAGGCCGACTTATGCACGGAAATATACGGTAAGTAAAAGAAAGCAGTGGAAATAACGAGAAATCTGATTTAAAAATGATTAAGTCAAAAAAAGATACTGTATTCTTCCTTGATAATACTAATACTGATACTATATACATTTGCTAATACTGATCTGCTACTAGAGTTTTGTTAGTGCATTTACATGAGACTGAAGTTATGCGAAACACGAAACAAAATAGAAAAACAAAATGGTGATCAACTGATTGAGTGAAAGTTAATGCGTCTTACGAATCGAAAACCTGAGCTTCTTGATAAAGAATTTCACAGGAATCTTATATTTCCGCTTGGGAAGACATTTATATTTTGTTATAAAATATTTTACTAATTCTTTTTATGTCATGAACATCTCAGTACGTTTATTCCGATTTTCGATTTTTTCTTTACGTTTCCATCAAAGCCCACATTCGTTCATTGTAAGTTTTATACAGCTAAAGAATCTGTTCGGAGTTTCTTTGTTTAGTCGTTTACCATGCAGATATTTTCATTATATCTGCAAGTAGTGAATATTACGTAAATTATCAATGGTAGCGAAATGCAAGCGACTCACTAGTGTAAATGAAAGAGACATAGAAAAGTGAGTGAGTAAAAGAGGAAGAAAAGAAAATGAAACAGGGTAAAAAAACTTAATGAGTGAAAAAGAATCAAAGAATTAAATTTTCAAAAAAGGAACATGAGAATTATCTACCTGACATCGATCGAATCAAATTCTCATCTTTTTTTTTTTTTAGATTTTTTAAAATAATCATTTCACTTCAAGCAAGGCATAAATGACACTGGTGAGGAGGGGGCTACAGTGAGTGAATAAAAAAGGTATAGGGGATGTCGAAGATAAGATAAGAAATGGATGGAAATCAAATGGATAAAAAATGACAATTGACGTTGCATTTAAACTTTTGGAGATTGTAGCTATCAGAGAAGCATTTTTTTTTTTAATCATATCACCCCAAGCAAGGCGATAACGCCACTGATGCGCAGGGGGCTATGTAAGGGTAAAAAGAATGGAAAAGAGAAAGCCGGAAACCACATCCTAAACAGGGAAGAAGGGATGGGTCTCTTCACCTGTTCAATAGATGTGGGTGGACTGTGAACCGGGCGATAGTTTAGTCTATCTACTCCAATTGAAAAAAATAAAAGAGAGTGAAAAGATTGGAAAAGAGAAAACCGGAAACCGCATCCTAAACAGGAAACAAGTTATGAGCCTCTTCACCTGTTCGATAGATGTGGGTGGAGTGTGAACCGGGCATGAAAATGAAAGTGAGTTCCACAAACTGGAAGTGCAAGAAAAGAAAGAATAGGCGGTTACATTTAACTCGTTCGACGGTAAAAGGGATGGGACCTTAATGCCAATCTAGTAGCCCAAGTAAATACATGTAGTCAAGGTACCAGGAATAAAAGCCCATTAGAGCAGTTGCCATGAAAATACCTGTAAAAGAAAAGACAGTGAGAAGCTACATCATGTCAGTGAGAAAGTGTCTGAAGTCGAGCTGCAAATCCTCCTTTGGATTTTGTCGAGAACCTCAAGATGAATAGCAGGAGCATCCAACCAGCTATGGCAACAGTATTCAAGTATTATCAGTGAATGATTTTTTAATTGTTCAGTTCTAAAATGTATTAATTGAAACACTCAATTATTATTATTTCCGGACCTCAAACAACGATAGAGAGTTTCTCTCTGAATTTACATCATTTACGTTGGGAACAACTTCCTTCGTCTTTATTGTTATTACCACAACCTTTCGGCTGTTGTGCCCACGGTCTTCATCAATTGTATATCGATCCGCTAAATTTAAAGAAAAATTGTAACTGAACCCTTTACTTAATCTTCGGGGTTAAACTGTTCCCGTTCCACTACCCATAAGGGAAATCTTGTCTAGTTCTTTTATTACTACTCAGTTATTATTCGCCCAATTTCCACTGAGTCCAAGTACACTTTACCCAACTCAGGGATTGAACTTACAATTCACGAACCAACACAGTGAAAATAGGGCGAGAAATAACTGAGCCATTCTAAAAATAAGAACCAGACGAGATATCCCGAGACATGGAACGACAGTGGAACGAGAACAGTTTAGATTAAATAAAGGGTTCAGTTTGAAATTGTCCGTAAGTTAGATATACACCTAATTACCGAAACATTTTTTATAACAACAATATAAATGGATACTATGTAAATAATGTAGATGACAATGGGAAGCTTTTGTCATTCTTTTCTGATTCAAAACGTTAATCCTTTCGAAATAGACGGTTTGACTACCCCATGAAACATTGAATCATATGGAATAGCCAAATAGGGTAAGCAAAAATATTGTTGATTTCAGCATCTTGGACTCTTGACTTTAGCAATTTTTCAGTTTTTCTCTCTATCTGATCACAGATTTTTTTTGTGACAAAACATTCAACACTAGCCAAAAATAAAAACAAATACATAAAGCTAATAACTAAGCGCTAAAAATTAAAATGTAAGATTAAAATTCTGTAATAAGCTAGAGTCTAAATTGATGGCCTTAAAATTTAATCAGAACGACGTAAAGAAATCAGATAACGTCATCTTATCCTCTATAGCCGAAACACGAGAGACTTCCCCAAAAATATCTAGACGGAAAAGCGTCCTCCCGTGGGACGACAATGCTGATTTACAAAGATTGTTACAAGAAAGAAACAGACATAATAAAAAAATGGAAGTGGGAGAACTCTAAACAATTAACAAAGAAAATAATTACAACAAATTAGTTAATGACTTAAGAAACCAATATCTCCGAAAAGTTTGAAACCAAATTAATCAAGTCAAACAGCATAGACATCGTGTCGAAATTTTCAGAAAAGCAAAACATTGTGATAGCATTGAACAATTGAAACCAAATCAGAAGATATGTACAGCTATAAAAACAACAACGTTAAGCAAAAGATGCCGGTGAAAGTAGAACATACAGCAATATATATACCTTACAATGTCTGTCTCTAAGCATAAGCAATAATGAACCTTTAGTAGCCTAATGCTACCCTTCCGTGAGTTGTTTCAGTGATATTTTTGAATGGTCATCCGAAGCAAATTTAATTTCCATTCTGCTCTTGGTTGTGCAATGTCCAGTTGTGTTATATTTCGTAATTTAAAACTACTTTATGATCGATCAGTCACAACAGGAAGTAGTCTTAAACATCTAACATTCACTCATCATAAAATCAGCACACAGAAACGAAACTGGAGGAAAGCGAAGAGGAACTGCAACAGTAACCGAAGCAACTAGCAAACAAGCTCTTGAAACAGCCGAAAGCAGCAGCTGAAACTAACCCTTTACAGCCATCGGCCGAAATCAGTTTTAACACAGCCAACAGCAGCAACTGAAACCAGCTATTGATACAGCCATTAACAGCAGCAACAGCAGCAGCAGAAACCAGACCTTGGTACAGCCGTGACCTCCGTTAACGGAGGTCAAGGTACAGCCGTCAGTAGCAGTCCACAGTTGAAGCAGCCACCGAACCAGCTCTTGGGCAGGGCCTCCTCCATATTAACCATATAGATGAGGTAATATAGAGGAGCCCTGCCTTGGGAAACAGCCGTCAGCAGCAGTCTCAACAATAACAACAACATCTGCCAGCTAGCCATCATCATCTTTAGTCCTTGCTACTCCAGCCAGCTATAGCAGACTGCCTCCGACTACATCCTCGACCAGAGCATTAGTCTTTATTCCGCTGTACTGACAAGCAATGAGTTTGGCATAATCTAATGTCCTTGTTCTCGTAATCCTCGCCTTTGCAGTGCGATTCCATAATTTTTTTTAATGTTTGCAGGCGTGTGTGTCTACTATTGACACCGCCCCTCTTGTTTTTAAGAATAATACTAAATCATTTGACTAAATCATTTGACATTGAAGCTGAACTTTTGAAAATACTGTACCCTTTCCTCGAATTTAAAAAAAAATTTAAATTTCAAGAAAAAAGTCTAGAATCAGAAGCACATTCCCAAAGAGGTGGGGTGTTTTGCCTATAAATGCACAATGTAAACAAATAGGCAATCTTTAACACATTCACACATATAGAAGTATCTCAATTGGATCCATTATGGTGACGGTACTAATGAATATTTTATTATCTAGACTCATGAGTTTATGAAAATCAACTCATCTCGATCTACTTGACTTTCATTCTGGTAGGAGGCTTAATGATCGCATCAAACACATTCAGAAAATTACTTCCCTGAAAATATAAATTTTTTATACTAATACAATTACTATGTAGACTTCAAAGCAGAATGCGACCATACCAAGATACGCCATCATTTCATCCATTAAAAACCACCTTCCAACCCACCGAATGTTTAGATATGATAGAAGAACTATATCGGTTTACAAATCCGTACATGTCGGGTGAGAGCCCCAATACCAGGATATTCCAAACCTTATCTGAAGCACGACAAAGAGTTAATGAGAGCCTCACTTTATTTAATCTCTTCTAAGATTTTTCCCTGCACTAATATAAACAGAGCAGTTTTTATCACTCAATCCATTCTGCATCCCAAATAAGAATATTAATAAAAAACAGCTTTTCTGCTTCTCCTCGAGAGCCAGATGCACGGAGAATGAGAGGACTATGCTGATGACATAGACGTTCATAGTTACAACAAGATGATCTTGAATAAAAAAAATAGTACAGTATTTACATTATTCGGACTATTGTCCTCATCTTTGTTGCTATTTTTACGACGTTTCGGCCGTTGTACGCTCCGGCCTTCTTCAAGCGCTAGGAATTTCGAACCGAACTCTTTATTACAATCACTGGGGTATATTGTAATAAAGCGGTCGGTTCAAAATTCCTTGCACCTGAAGAAGGCTGGAGCGTACAACGGCCGAAACGTCGTAAAAATGGCAACAAAGATGAGGACAATAGTCCGAATAATGTAAATACTGTAAATATTACCCCATCTCAGAAATATCGACAAACAAAATAGTACTCTGTACGAAGTTTCCCAGAAAGGCCTTTCCACAAGAGAAACTATGATCTGGAACCGGAATGAAACCTGTGATGGCACTTACTCTTAATCTATCATAAAAATCCAAGATATGGAATTAGTAAATACTAATCACTTCAAATACTAATAAATACTAATAAATACTAGTAAATACTAATCACTTCAAATACTACCGCGTATAGATCAGTTGAAGTAACTTTAAGAAACTGAACATGATGTCGACGGCTCCAAACAAAAAATCAACCTAAAATCTAGATTAATGTTCTTAATCATTCTCGTCAGATTGTCATTCACATGTATGCCATGCATGTTGCCAAACTCTTCAAAATATATCTAAATTGTTGGCTGCATAAAGTCACTTTCTTGGATCGTTGACTTCACGTGAATGAAACCTGTAAGTCTGAACGAAGATCCTTTTCTTTGAACTTGAAACCTGACGTCAAATAATCACAAATACATGTAACAAAGAACAGTAACTACATCCCTTGAGAATTTTTAATTGTAGTAACAACTAAAATAGGTAGCAGATAGAAACCAAAGAGGAAATAATGACACAGTCAAGATGCTGACGTTTCACATTACTTCTTACAAAAAGTGATGAAGTAAGCCTCCATTAAGATTGGAAAGAGAAGTTATGATGCTTCCTTATAAAGAAACATCTAATATTCAGTCAGTTAAGTGCCATACGTGAAACACGCTTGGGCGATCATGTCTCGAAAGAGACATGACTGACTGGGCAGAATATTATCCCGCAGTAGGTTGCCATTGCTTTCTGCGGTAGATTGGTTGCCGACCAAGGCTACAGAACCCAATCTGTCCTGTTATTTAACACATAACTGGAAGGAATAGACGGATTAATACCTTTCCCAAGGGTATTTGCGCGTAAATTCAGTTGATTTTATTCCAACTCGTCGGTATTCAACTCGCTTTTTCGAAATGTTCTGAGGTGACTATTTGTTGTTCAATTCTTGTTCAACGGGGATAAAGGCCGGAATCTATCCATATAGTTTTCTTTTTTATTTTCCCCAAACTAGGTTACAGCCATTTTTAAATTTGATTATTTACATATATTAGTTCTATAAATATTTGAGGGAAAATTTGAATTAACACCAAAATTCTTCTTCTTCTTTATGTGCCGTCTCCTTTCAGGATGTAAGCAATCATGAACCTCCACTTACCTATACCCCTTGTCACTCTTAACAGTTTTCCTCTTGGTATCTCTTCCAAACCCTGCTCTACCATCCACTTACTCAAGCCCATCAAGTACGTCTCGTGTTGCTTTCTCCTGTCTCTCTTTCCCTCTATTCGTTCTGTGAGTATTAAATTCTCCAAGCCACGCTTTCTCATTACGTGTCCCAGCAACTTCAGTAGTCTCTTTTTCATGTTAAGTATGTTTCCTTTTCGTTTGCATTATCTCCAAAATCTTGTCGTTGCTCACATGTATTCTCAGCATCCTTCTGTAGAACCACATTTCTGTTGCTTCGAGTCTCTCCTTCATCTTTGAAGAGATTGTTTAGCATTACCAGCCATATAGGAAGACAGATATCACATAATAGGGCAGTACACTTTTTGTTTTGTTTCCAACGAAATCATCTTGTCCCTAAATACTCTACTCAGCTTTTGGAATGTGTTCTTGGCCGTGTCAGTGCGCCCTCGGATATCAGTATCTCACTTTCCGTCCTCTGCCAGAATACTTCCCGGGTATTTAAATTTCTGCACCTGCTTGATTTTAATATCCCCAACCTGTAGTTGGCATTTTTGGCTTACTTTTATATCATGACGTAATTTTTGTTTGGAAATACGCCATAAGCACATTCAGTCAGTCAGTGAAGTGCCATACGTGATACATGCTTGGGCGATCATGTCTCTTTCGAGACATGACTGACCGGGCAGAATATTATCCCGCAGTAGGTTGCCATTGCTTTCTGCGGTAGACTGGTTGCCGACCAAGTGCTATAGAACACAATCTGTCCTATTATTTAACCCATAACTGGAGGGAAGAGACGGATTAATACCTTTCCCAAGGTTATTTGCGCGTAAGTAAATGCAAGGAATTCAACTGGAATTCGAACTCGGCTCCCCGATTTCTCGTTCCGAGTCGATATCCAATGCGCCACAACGCACATCTGCAAGCACAGTTTCCAAGCACATTCAAGGAAGTATAAAAAAGAAAAGAAAATATGTAAGAAAAACAACGAAAACAATTCGTAACTAAATAGACCAAATTTTAGTGTCACTGGCATCAAAATGTATTAATGTCAGTCAGTTTAGGTGCCATACGTGATACACGCTTGGGCGATCATGTCTCGAAAGAGACATGACTGACTGGGCAGAAGATTATCCCGCAGTAGGTTGCCATTGCTTTCTGCGGTAGACTGGTTGCCAACCAAGGCTATAGAATCCAATCTGTCCTGCTATTTAAACCATAACTGGAAGGAAGAGACGGATTAATACCTTTCCCAAGGGTATTTGCGCGTAAGTGAATTCAGCCGGAATTCGAACTCGGCTCCCCGGTTTCTCGTTCCGAGCCGATATCCACTGTACCACAACGCACATGTATTAATGTATGTATCACAAATGTGGGGAGAAAGAAAGTTGCCGAAAGATTAATATTAGTAATAATTTTAGCTTAAGTTTTATTATTACCCGAAGCAATATCAGTTGTTATTTGTATTTATTACATCTTAATTTCGGTTGTTTTTATCACAACTCTAAGCTTCGTTGACAAAGCTTCATTTGATAAATTAAAATTATTTTATCTTGCTTATTCTCCCAATTTTCACTAATTACCACCTTTATTTTCATTTATATCACACACATCATTTTAACAGTAACACTTTGCTAGGGTTGTTTTCAAGTCTTTGCTTTAGGTGAATTCTAATGCAAAAAAAGTAATAATGATCCAGAAGAAAAACTGCTGTATTGCTTTTTTTCGAATAAGTTCCAAACCAATGTTATCTTCCTGTTCGTTCATAAAAAGAAAAAAATGTGACTATCATTAGGGGTACGGATGACGTATAATTAGGAGACATTCAACTGCTTTAAAATATGTCACAAAATGTAAGTACATCAATTTATACATGGTGGTCCAAATGTAGATGGACAGTAAATGATAACATTTATTATGAGATCACATATACAATTATATTTGCGAATACAATTATTATTACATTGACAAGTAAATTTAATTGTATACAGTAATACAAAAGCGCTTAAACTTTATCAACGCAGGTGCTCAAACTGTTGTCCATCACAATTTATATACCTACTGTCCACTTACTTTTGGACTACCCTGTATCTATGTGAAGCGTTAAAAAAACCCAAAAAAAAAACCCCAGAAAATGCTACACTAAAATCCGGTGCATTTGGAATTCAAAAAATGCTTTTTCCAGATTATTTAAAGACAGATAAGAGTTTTAAGATTATAAGAATTTATTTGGAGCTAATGATTTACGAATACCATTTTAAGTGAGATAATAAAAAGACACTGGAACTCGGCAGTCTGATTGCAGCCGCTGTTTTTTCTCAGATTTAGGCGCTGACCAGGCTCGACCTTGCTTAACTTCGGTGATTGTACGAGACCCAGTGCTTCAATGTGATATGGCTGTAAGCCCCAAAACTAAGCAAAATATTAAGAAACAAAATTTTCGCTCGAAACAAGAAAAGAATACTGAAGTGTTATATTAGTCTTTCTATATGGCCGTGAATGCTGGACAATTTTCCTTACAGACGAAGAGACTCGAAATCAGACTTGTCTTTAGGCAGAGAGGAACCCAAACGAGGCTATACCAGATGGCAGCGTCTCCTCTGGGGAAAAACAGATGAGAGCCCGACCCTGCCTTATGCAAGGTCTACGGGAAATTTTTGCCCGGGCTTAAAGACTCGGATCGCCCACATTAAATAATCGGCCTTATGCCACATTCATCCAGTGGGGAGGTTTTTGGTATATATCCAGACGAAGAGACAAGATTTCAACTCGAAATCAGACTTGGGCTCTCTGTCTTTGGACAGAGAGGAACCTAGATGTGGCTATAACGAACAGCAGAGTCACGTCCGGAGTTGAAAATATTTTTTCTCCAACAAGCTTTCGGAGACGCTTTTGAACTCCTAGACTGTTAAGTGACGTATGACAGATTACACCCAAATATGGCAATAGTATTCCATTTTTGGCCTGATCTAGTTCTTATAAAGGTAGAGTATAGCATCAGGTGTCAGGTACTTACTGGAGCTGTACAAAGAGCCAATTATTTTACCTGCATCGTTAGCGATGGATCCGTATATGGGAGTTTCACTTGAATTCAGGTGTGAATTTAAGGCCCACTTCCCTCCAGTTATGGGTTAAATAACAGGACAGATTGGGTTCTATAGCCTTGGCTGGCAACCAGTCTACCGCAGAAAGCAATGGCAACCTACTGCGGGATAATCTTCTGCCCAGTCAGTCATGTCTCTTTCGAGACATGATCGCCCAAGCGTGCATCACGTATAGCACTTAACTGACTGATCCTCTTAAAGCATGTGTCCTCTTCGGGGGGGGGGCGATCCGTTCATCGTGACAGGCAGTAGTTTGGGGTCTAATAAGCAGTGATAGGATGTAATAAGTTTAATTTTAGAGGCATTGAATGTTACCAGCCATTTTTCTCCCACTAGGAAGTTAGTTAGATCGGAAGAGAGGTCAGTTGCCAATCTCTGATCGTCAACAGTTTTAGAGGAATATTAATATGACAAGCAAACATGTTGAAACAGAGTTTAGAGGTCGTCCCGTGTAAGAAATTCTTTTGAGGCCTTTGTTGGATAAGAATTCAAAGTTGCGAGGTTTGTAGTTAGTTTTTGCATGATTTTGGCAGGGGGAAAAAAAAAATGGGATTCATAAAGTATGCGTGTTGCGTATAAAGAAAGCTAATATACTGGTTAGCATCGTATCCTAGTTCAGAGCAACACGTTCATAATAGGGAGCTAGTAGAAACTAAAAATAGCAGTAATATTTTATACAAATTTGGAAAAATCAGTAAACGATTTCCGATTTTGGCGACCTGGATACTGATGTCTTCTAAACAAAAAGTCAATAGGTCACGTGATATTGTTAACTATAACCAATGTGCTTTTTGTTACGAGTTTCAATGTTAAAATTAAATTTTTTATTGGCTTTTAGGAGCATTATTTGTGGGTGTTTATTTTTTAGAAATTTAATTATTTGTGTACAGTAGCTTTGGATACAGTGGATAGCGGCTCGGAACGAGAAGCCGGGGAGCCGAGTTCGAATTCCAGTTGAATCCATTGTATTCACTTACGCGCAAATACCCTTGGGAAAGGTATTAATCCGTCTCTTCCTTCCAGTTATGGGTTAAATAGCAGGACAGATTGGGTTCTATAGCCTCGGTCGGCAACCAGTCTACCGCAGAAAGCAATGGCAAACTACTGCGGGATAATCTTCTGCCCAGTCAGTCATGTCTCTTTCGAGACATGATCGCCCAAGCGTATATCACGTATGGCACTTAACTGGCTGACAGGAGCTTTGAAGTTTAATACATTATTTTTCTAGTTCTTCATTTATTTAATAGACAGACCTTCTGGTAGGTTGGAGTTCGAGTTCGAGTTAGCATTATTACTTCTATATTTATACAGGGTGCGATCGATTAATTTTCTTCTAAATGACGCAGAACTGAAAGCAAGATTGACATCTCATTTTAATTGATATATTTACCAAAACTATACAAAAATATCTTGCTATGTTAAAGATATAAATTTATTCAATAAAACCACCATTGGCTTCAACAATGGCTTCCAGACAACTTCGGAATCTCCTGCAACTCTTCTGAACGGTCTTTTTCTTTAAGTTGTTGAACGCTGCCATAATCCTTTCAGTTCGTCTTTGGTATTACAAGGAGTTTTTTTAACAGTGCCCCACACATCATAATCAAGGGAGTTGCAGTGTAAGGAGTTACATAGCCCGACATAAAAAGTAATGTGGTCGCAGAAATTGCCTGAAAACCATAACTGGAATCTCCTGCTTGTGTGACATGGTGTAGAGTCCTGTCGCCAGACATAGGCACTTCCAGCAGTCACACTTTTTATCCAGGCCAGCACTACCTCATCAAGGCAGTTGGTATAGGCCTCCGTGTTGGGTCTGAGGCTCTTACCAACAAATTCGTAAGTTCTTTTCCTATCAGAACGATTATAGAACTTCCGAGTTACCGTACCTTCGTAATCACCATTAGATTCATTCAACTCTTTCCGAATCCTCTGAATTGTACTCAGATTGACACCCAAGCACTCTTAAATGTTCATATTGGAACTTCCGGCCTGAATGTAAAGCAGTACAGCATACCGTTTACAAATTTCTGGTGTAGTGAATTGAGTCATGATACTCTTTCTCACAGATGGTGCCCAATTGACCCTAATATACTGTACAGTCGACAAAATAAAAAAGCAAACAGCGCACATGCGCAAAATAAAAAATCTAAAATGCCGACAATTTACACATTGCACCCTATATATATATATATTTATATATGTGTGTGTGTGTAACATATATATATGTGTGAGTGCGTGTAACATATATATATCTGTGTGTGTGTGTAACATATATATATATATATATATATGTGTGTGTGTGTGTGTATGTGTGTGTGTGTAAGTGTGTGTATATGTAAAATTGTGTATTTGGGCAGCAATCACTTTTATATAAGCTCCATTAACAACAACTGACGGCGTTTGGAAAATATAACATCTTCAAGACTCTAGATACATACATAAAATAATCCATATATTCAGTTAAAAGTAAAACTCAGATTCATCATTCATAATGGCTAAAAGTATCCCCAAAAGCATATGGAGATACGAAATAAAACATTCCTATATCTCTAGATACATACATAAAATAACCCATATATTCAGTTAAAACTAAAACTAAAACTCATCCTTGAAAATGGCTATAGCATGAAGAATTTCTATACAATTCGCATCAAGAAAGATTTTAACCACTCCCAAGGGTGTTCTACATAAGTGAATGCATAGAACTCGACCAGAATTCCAGTATCGCATAGGAGACTATTATTTCGTCCTAGGTTCTTTTGTTCTGTTCTGTGTTTTAAGTCATTTACATTATTTACATTATTCGGACAGTTGTCCTCATCTTTGTCGCCATTTCAACTGTTGCACGTTCTGACCTTCTTAAGATGATTGAAATTTTGAACTGAATCCTTTCTTTTACTGGGATACATTGTTCTCGTTCAATGAGTCATGCCGCTTCCCGATATTTCAGTTATCTCCCTTTAATTCTAAGTTTTTTTTTTACTTACCTCTGCTGTAACCAGGTATTGAACTCACAACTCTTTGAATCAAATCACTGGAACTAACCAACGCCTACTATACTAATCTTTTCACAGTTTCGAAGAATATGAAGAAATTTAAACAGACATATGGCATAATACTCATGCCAACACTTATAATCGTCATGACTCCTTACCCTAGACCAGTGTAATAAAGTACAGGCATCTGCACAAACGAGTTAAACAAAATAATAAACTCATTGTATGCGTGTAAGGTAAGGTTGATAGTGACAGACCAGACTGAACGCGAACAAACCCTAAAGACCTCAACGCCGGAATAAGCAAAGATCTACACGATCTCAACGGCCAAACCGGCGGAAGAGTGCAGCGCCAGTCGAGCTGGCGTAACCAAGGTAGACCTCGACAGACCAAGTATCCGATAGCCCAATACAACTAGGTTTAACAGATTTCAATCTTCTTTGAGCCACGAGGGAGGCGCTTTTGGTCAAGTGTATTGGCTTCTTCATCGCTTAGAGTTATCCACTAAAATCAAATTCATAAGAATGGCATCGTCAGACTCTCTTTGATTCACAACTATCTCTACCACCGCCACTGTCACCAGGAAAGAAAAAGAAAATAGGGTGAGAGAATGACAATAACTGGGTCCCACCCATTCACAGTCAGGTTAGCCAAATGCAGACGACAATTCTACTCCTGCAGCTTCCTCTCTCGCACTTCCAGCCCGTGGAACTCACTCCCGTATTCTTGCTTTCCTGACGGCTACAACCTCCAGAAATTTAAATGCAAAAATAATACTCATCTACTAACCACTGGCCTCTAGCTCTCTCCCCTCCCCTGTATAACCTTCCCTTTCTCTCCACCTATGTATCTGTCATCGCACCTGCTTTCTCAGCTTTCTATTGTTCCTTTCTAACTAGCTTGTACTCCTCACTCTTTTATAATTAATCTTTTTACATTTATGTAACCCCCTGCCCATCAGTGGCATTTCTGCCTTGCTCGGGGTGAAATGATTAAAAAAAAAAATGAAATATTAGAACGGTTGATAATATCAACCGTTTTAAAAATTGTGAAATGTTAATGAGGTATATTTTCCTATCTAGGATTTCTCGATTTGAAAACCGGTGGAAACTAATTGCACTATTAAAAAACCGGGATGTCTGCTCAAACACGTGTAACCAGGTACTTCCACAGAAACGCGATAACTAAGGTTTAAAATGAATTTAAAAAAAATAAATTATTATTATGGCTCATATTTTAGTGCTACTTTCAAGCTAATGATTAAATTTAATCTTAGCAAAAAGCAAAATATTTCACTGTAGTTCAAAACTGATATAATTTGATTAGAAGGAGTATTTTTGTAATCATTATTTTTGAAGTCGCTGGTTTTAGTCATTTTTAGCCGTCTGTCAGCACAAAAATATTTCATAAGTAAATATAATTTTTTAAACTTTATTGGAAAAATATTACTGATTTCAATTTTAATTTCATTCGAAACAAATATTACTCACCTTTATCTAAAATATCGCAGAAATGTATTTTTAATACAGAGGTAGGTGTTTAGATTAGGTGTTGGCAGAGAGACAGCTAGGAGTTTATCTAATTTTTCTACGAGGGATATATCTGTAAAAATCCTATATATAATGTTTAACTACCCAGTGATTTTAAAAAAATGTGAAAAAGTGTTTTATTGAATTTTAATTACTTTAGCTTTAAATTTACTATAATTACCACACTTATTTTCCGATAATATCGTGTATAGACAACCGTATTTAGAAAATATCGGCACAGTTATCCACACAAAAATAAAAAATTCTATTTAAAGTACTGGGGATCGCTGAATTGTAGTAAGATTTTCCATTTATGATTTGTAAGTAAGTATATTTGACAACAATATCACCTAACTTGTATAAATTAATACATTTTAAAAGATTTAAAACTTTAAAAATTATTTAAAAATGGAAACAATTCTTGTCAAAATTCCTTATTCATTTGACTTTTTTCATCAGGCAATAGTGTCCATAATATATTTTATACATAAAATCATTTAAAAACTTTTCTAATTAAATACCCTCTTAGTTTTATTGCATTTTTTTTTTGTACGATTCAGGGCATATTTTCCGTCACTTCGGGTCCTGTTTTACAAAAAATGAAAATAATAATAATAATAATAATAATAATAATAATAATAATAATAATAATAACGACGCACCACGACTTGCCTTAGGTCATCCCGCAGACTTGGTTGGTAGTGCGACCATAGCAGAAATCGAAATATGATGAAAAATGACATTATAATAATAACGCAATTGCAATTACAACGAGAATGACGTGTTTTTCTGAGGCTCCCGAAAACGTAACGTTTTTTTTCTAATGAAATTTTGTTTTACTATTTTAAACGTAAAAATAAATTTTTCTTCGTATATTATTTTAAATTATCTGTTTCTTCTTTAAATGATCCTAATAGATTCACCAACTAGCTTTCTTATTATTCATATTTCCCTTAGTTGTCGATATTTCGATATATTTTTTAAACTATGATAATCTTTCTTAAAAACACAAAATAAAACATGATAATCTTAAAAACATAAAATACAACTATGATAATTTTTCTTAAAAACAAAAAATAAGACAACAGATGAAAAACACTAAAAGCAGTTTGATGCAATTTCTACGATATTCTTTCTTAGAAAGAATACGGATTTATTTATTTTTATTTATTCATTCATTTTATTTATTTATTTTTCGATAACCTTATTTTCGACGACTTTAATGAAAGAATAACAGAATATACAGTGGGCGAACAAATTATTATTTTTAAATTTCACGGCAGTAATAAACTCAACGTATGCAAACTTTTTCTTTTCCATTAAATTTTAATTTTTTAAAAAATTTTATCTTAACAATTATTTTTGTTGCAAGGACTAGTGATGGTAGCAACCATTTTTCTTTTTCTTTTAACAAAATACTCTCTAAGTGTAGTGATGTTTTTCCGTTGAGCGGCTGTTACGTCCAAGTTTGTTTTTTTAACCAGCATCTTTCTCTTTGAATTTTTTCTATATGAAATTCTGTTTTACTATTTTAACATAAACATGAATTTTTCTTCATATATTATTCAATTCATCTGTTTCTTCTTTAAATGATCCTAATAAACAGAATCATCAGTTTTCTTATGATTCATATTTCCCTTAGTTGTCGATATTTCGAAATAATTTTTTTAAAGTTGTTATAATTTTCTTAAAAACAAAAAACAAAACAAAACAACAGGAAAAAATACGATGAAAAACAGTTTGATTATAATTTCTACAATATTCTTTTTTAGCTTGACCGTCACTTTCAGCAATACTCTTTAACACTTCAGCAGTAAGCCTCGAGAAGGGAAAGCCATATTGTTTATATGAAAGAATATCCTGCTAGGTGAGATTCTTAACCAAGAATATTTCTTCACTTTAAGCTATTTCTAAAATACCAGTGTGAAAATCTATTTTTTGACCAATAGAAGCTAAGGAAAAAATTAAGTAAAATTTCGCGAGCAAGTGTGAAATATTTAATAACCAATGAAAGTAGAACGATTTACAGAAAACAACAAATTGAACTTTCAATGACTTGTGATATGTTTCTTCCCGCACAAAAATGAGTTTGCTTTTGGAGCTGTTCGGCTTGGCTACATATTTCACATTTTTCGGTCGGTCAGGCAGAGAGAGAGAGAGAGAGAGAAGGAAGCGTAGAACACTCAACACACCATGATGTAACAAGAGATATTTCAAACTGATGATCGGACACAACTACCCAAGCGACACACATTCGCACTTGTTCACCTTCTCGCGTGCTGCTTTCTTTATCTCTTCTTCACTGACTCGCGATACACAAAAGAAAGAGGAACACGTCATTACTAATACTTAGTTGATACACAGTGAAAACAGGGACTTATCTTTTTATGCACAAATTTCATTTCGCTAAAACAAACGAACTCTTAATTCTTTAAAGTTCTTATTACACTTTCTCTTAGAACATCGCATATATACAAACTGATGCTAGACGAATCGATAGATAAATTTTCATTTATTCGTACAATCGAGACAGTATTATTTTTCCGACCTTCTGATAATCTTAAATTGTGGGGCGTTCGATTATGTACAAGGTCAATTTAATAAACATGGTCAAGCTCCCTACTTTATGTGTATAGTAGAATTACGAATATAAAATTTAAACAAAAAGTACTCAAAAATGCATTAATTATCAGTTTCTCCCGGGACTCCTAGCGACCTCTGGCGAACACCGAATAATACCATCCCAATTTTTCAGAAACAGGTAGATAATCTTGAGTAACTTATTCTGCTTATTGTTTTTTTTAAATCTGAGAATGGAAAAATCACTTTATATAGTACCAAAAAGAATTAAACCATTTTGAAAATTTAACAAAAACATTTATTTATTAAGATGTTGTGTTACCAGTAAAGGGTAAGCAGTGAAGGGATATGTCTATTTCCTTTAGTGAAGGATTATATCTTATTTCTGTCCCCACATGGGTTAGTAAATACTATTATAAAGACGATCAGCATGTAACGATAAAGCGGAACAGAGAAATGAGATGAATGAATGAATGAATGCCTGTTCTCAAAGAGACTTTTATATTATAACACACACAACGATACATATATGCACACACAGGTGCCCACATGTGGAGAAATACATATCCATTATGTCCAACGCAAAGCCAAGTATCAGAAGGAACAAAAAGGAAATATCTTACATTTAAATTGAAGATACCTGTTCGGTCATTGTCATAACTCCAGATTTGGAGAGGCCGAATTTATCTGTGTCTCAAATGGATATGGCAGGCTTTATATATATCCCCACGGGACAGCAAGTGTGTTATATTTCTGCGGAACATGGTGGTAGGCAGATTCTTTTAAGCTAACAGCCCGGGCAGAAGGGAAAACCTTTTTCTTTCTCGGTTGTTGTTAGCTGAAAGAGTGTGACTAGCGCTTGGGTCACTATAGGGAGTGACGTCACGAACAGTTGTCATGTGACACGAACAGTTGTCATGTGACCACGTGACTTTATCTCGGCCAAAAGGAGATTAAAATCCTTACAAAGATATTACCAGGTTGAAATTCTGTCCTCATCATATTTCTATTCAGAAGTATAATGCTTTTTGATTCAAGTGTCACCAGTTGTGTTATGGTTTCTTAGCCACATTCAAACCAAATCACTTCAGTCTCACAAGACATAACAAATTTATAACCAGAAGATTTGCCACATTTTTAGCTTCAAGACGATTTCTTTTGTCAGAATAAATTATGTTCATCACAGAAAATCCTCAACAACTTACAGCAATGGTATTAGCTATTATATATCGACTATAAATATATATGATTATTTTTGGATAATCCAACAACCGGTTTATTAAGGTTTTATAATTTGACTAATACTTATCCAAACATATTATAATCCAAAAATAAAATCTCAAACATTGTTTATATTTATTATATTATCATTGGAACATTCTGAAATGGTACAATCTGCGGAGGTAAGTTTGTTTTGACGCTGATAGGTAGAGAGGTGATGAGTGTTTTATTCACTTATCTGGGTTGAATGCCAGATAGGTATAATTCTTGCGTAACATGTCTTCTTTGATGGACAAGTAGGCCTAGCAGAAAACATTTCTCTCCAGTTCAAACCATAGCTGATGTTGAAGGCTCCCTTTGGTCGCGGCCACATTGCTGGTGATTCCATTTGGCTCAGTACTAGCCATTTTTAAGGAAACCTTCTCTCCATCTCGGTGATTACATTGGCTGTATACACAGCTATGGAGTACGACCTACGTTATGGTTCTCGATAGCCATTTATTTAACAAGAATTTTCAACTTCTTTTAAGAAGTCTTGGTTTCAATCCTGCTGTGTTTCCAGCTATCTTTCTCGTAAAAAGGCCTTGTGGCGGGAATCGGTTTAATGATGTTTATATTGTTATAAATAAGAAATATATATTATAAAAGAACTGAATCTGTGTCCGTCAAGCACTGTCTACGTATGACTTTGTATGCGCGTACATAATTTCTTTGTGTTCCGCATAAGTGACTTACGTGTGTGTTAGAGCTATTTAATATATGCAAATTGTGCATATGTGTGCGTATGTGCGCATATACACAATGTTTTTATTGATTGGTTCGTTTTCTACGGCATATCAATCCATTGCAAATTATTTAAAGACAAAAAAATTTAGATTGTAAAAATATTTGATGGGATGAGAGGTAATAATGGTTTAGTGATAAAAGTCCTACTAATTAACCCATAGATGGGGAAGAGGTGGATGTATGCCTTTCCAAAGGATATTTGCACGTAAGTGAATATAACAAACCAGATTATTATAACCCTGCACTCTGATTAACCATTACGTCACTCGCACATCCAAATTTACAACACTCAGTATTCCCAAGCGGTCACCTATATAGGTACTGACTGGGCTCGATGCTGCTTAACTACGGTGATTGTACAGGAACCGGTGTTTAAACGTGATGTAACCGTAAGCCAACACAATTTGTGTAAGTTTGAAAAAAAGACATTGGAATAACACATACTCTTCCTACTTAGTCTTGAAACCCCCACTACATTTGCCTGAGCAATAAAATAATAATTTTGGAAATAAGAAAGAAAAAAAAATAGTTAAATTTTCAAATCCTAAAAAATTAGGTAATTATATGATTTTATTGAAATTACCTGAAATCATTCGGTAATAATTAAAGTTCTTTTTTAAAGAAATTCCAGCAGTATTTTACCCCTGTCATTGAGTCAAAACATGCATTCTCGCACACAACACATAGACACGCAATTTGAATTAAATTGAAATGGACATCTGTGTCGCGTGGGCTTAATTTCCCTCACTATCTGGCAACATTTCTTACGTAACAGAAGCGTGCAAGCTAGCAAATTTTGAAGACATTTATTTTTTACTCCTGTATAGAAAATAAGTATATTTTCTCATGAATGTCGTATTTGAAATGGACAAACAATGTTGATTCAATCAGTTTGCCGCCAGCGAACCGACAAGTACCAAAACTAAAATATCGCTACTTGCAGTTTCGCAGATTTAGAAATCTACTCATAAGGGGACAAAATATGTTTTTTATTTATTTTCAAACTCTCTATTACCTCCACTCATTTTCAATGTATAAATTTTAAATTGATTTTTTCAAAATAAAAAAAAAGTTTTCTTGAAACATTTATTTTCGTTTTAATTGAAAGCGAAATGATTAAATTTACTATTTTCAGTAAGCAAAATCCTCTGGTGTATTTTGAACAGAAATTATATTGATCGGAATCTCAAATTTCGAGATATTTTTTAAACTTTTTCAATTCTTCGGCCATTTCTAAGCGATCGACACATTTGTAAACAAAAGTTAATTTTTGGTTTTAAACATCTTGCAAAAATAAAGTATACATCTGTGAGACATTATTTTCGAAAAAGTAGCAAATGTAATGGTAAATTCATCTTATTTACACAAGTATTTCTTATTTATAGCGTACAATTTAGAATAAAACTATTTCTTAATAACATAGGTTAACTTTTTGACCTGTCCGCCGTATATCAAATATATTGGCAAGTTGTCAGATTAGAGATAAGATATGGCGATCAAAAGTGACATAATTGTACAATTTTTGGTTGTGTAAGGAGAGGAACTCTGACTTCTTTATTTGCACATAGAAATTATCACAATAAAAACTTCAAATACAAATATATATATATATATATATATATATATATTCAAATTATTTTAAAAATAGGGAGACAGAACTACTTGTATCTAACATTTTAATTTTTGATAATCTTCGCTTAATTAGCTTTAAAGTATCTTTAAAATATTTTTAAAACTTTATAAATCATTATACTTTTAAAAAATGAAAACAATTCTTTTAAAATTTCATTAGTAATCAATTCTTTTTTATTAATGTTCCTGATTTTTTTATTTCTTAGAGTAAAAGCAATTAAAAGCTTATCAAATTAAATAATGTCATATTTATATTGTATTTTTTATTTTACTAGTGGGAGCAGATTTTCGGAAACAGGCAAAATGTTTAAAAAAAATAATAGAGGATTTACATTCCCCAATAAAACCATTTATCGCAATAAAATTTAATTTCTTAAAATTCATGAATTTACATGTAGTGGGGGTGGTAACAGATATAAAATAATATTTTTACCAAGATTTTTAAAATAATAATTTCAAAAATAATTTAATTCATTTTTGATTATATCCTGAAAGTTTTATTAAAATCTGAAGATTTTTGCAAGAATTTCCAAATTAATGTATTTGTCAGCGGAAAAACTGACTTATGTAATATTACGTTTTCCATTGTAAACTCTTGTAACGAGTTACCCGCTAACTAAAACGAAAACAAGATTTTTACCGAAATTTCGAATGTGTTAAAAAGAATTAATTTTTTTAAAAATAATTAAAAAATATTTTGATCTTTCTTCTTAATAATAATATAAACATTTTGATGGGAAAAGTTCGTTTTTATTAAGTTTGGAGCTTTTTTTTTAATTCATACTATGCTGCTTTTTAGCGATTTGGTGGAGGTACTTACTCTATTATTAATGAATGTTGTGCATTATATATATATAATATTCCAATTTTCAAAATCGTAGGCCAATTTTAACGAATATAATTCGGTTCATGAAGCTAATATCACTCTTTGAAATGACCATACGATATTGGAAAATTTGAATGTTTTAATATGCCAAATATATATAGGTATCTCCATTTAATTTCGATACCTAACTTTTAAATTGAATTTTTAAAAATAAAAGAATATTCCTTGAAACTTTTATTTTAGTTTTAATTTTAAGCTAAGTGATTGCATTTACTATTTCCGTTAAGCAAAGTACTCTGGTGAATTTCAAACAGAAATTATATTGATTGGAATATAAAATTTGGAGATATTTTAAAACATTTTTAAATTTTTCGGCCATTTCTGAGTGATTGATTTATTTGAAAACAAAAATAAATTCTCGGATTTAAAATATTGCAAAAAAGTATACATTTGTGATACGTTATTTTAAAACAAATAGCAAATTTAAAGTTAAATTAATATAATTTACACAAGTATTACTTATTTTTTAAACACAGTGTTGATCTTTCTGACCTTTCCTTGTATGATATAATATATGATAACAGCCAGGCAGAGATAAGTGTATGGCAACCAGTATTGACAAAATTGTTCAAATTTTCTTTTGTAAAAGAAAGAAACCGGGAAACACACGACCTTTTAATGTACACACAGAAATTTCCATAAAGAAAGAACTTCAGATACACAAAAAATTAAAAATTATTTTAAAATACGAAGGCTTGACGATTTTTATTAAACTTTTAAATTTTTGATTAGTAAATATAGTTTACACTTAATAATTAAGACTAACATATCTGTGAAGTATTTTAAAAATATTTTTGAAACTTAAAGCAATTCCTTTAAAATTTTATTATTAATCGACATTTTTTTCAGATTATAATGTTCTCAATATATATTATGTATTAAAGACTGATCAAATTGAATAATTAAAGGCTTATCAAATTGAATAATGTCATGTTTTATTGCATTTTTTTCTTTTACTATTGGAAGCAGATTTTCGGAAATAAAGGCAAATGTTTGAAAGAAATAATCGATGATTTTTCGTTTTTTTTTTTCTTTAACCGCAGAATTTTCACCTGAATTTTAAAAGTCTCTCTGCAGCTGGCTGGTAACTGGTGACGTCTTGATATTCTATTCTTTATATCAAAAGCCTTCTTGCTTCTCGATGTTGATTTTTCTAGTCCCATTGCTGTCAAAAAGGCTTCTTCTACCGACCTGAGCTATATATACGTGGAAAGGTTGTTACAAGAGCTTGAACCCACGTTTTTTAAGTCCCTTTTAAATTTACATTTCGTTCCTGGGAAAAAATTGATCTAAAGATTTTTCTCATGAACGAAATGTAAATTTAAAAATGACTTTTCAAAAATTACTATATGTCCTAGAGACGCTTTTAAATTTAGTTGTTTTGACTTTTTTTCTCAAAGGTGGTCTGTTTTGCTACCCTCTTAAATTTGAATTGTTTTCTCTTTTTGTCTTTTTTAAAATCCTCGTCTATTCACAAACTTTATTTTTCCCACTTTTTGATGGTTATCCTTTTTCTCAGAAAATCGATATCTTGCTTTAATCTGTCAAAATCGTCTTTTCTCAAACTGTATTTTTCCACTTTTCGATGATAATCCTTTTTTTTCAGAAAATTGTTATCTTGCCTTAATAGGCGCACCAAAGAAATTTCTTTTGCAAATTTTGTATTGATACTTTTCGCGATTGTGCAATAAATGTGTCTTCCTTTTAAAGTAGACGCAGTGGTTGAGTTTTATTTTGTAATTTTTCGACTATTATAACTAGCTATTTGAACTATCTAGGTTTTTGTATTTGATACAAGAACTGAGATTTGTTAGGAAACAACATTTTTATAACTTAGACATATTTAATTTCTTTAAATTAAATATTGTCCAGGATTGTCAGAATATAACTTAAATTACAAGGGTTTAAACCAAACCAAAATATTAATAGTAATAGTAAATATATTTAAATAGAAAGCAGTATCATAACAATATAATGAACACCTAGTAAAACAAGTTGAATCAAGTAAATATGACATTTTAATGGAATTCTTAAGACATTCTATTGCTAAAAAGCCATTATTTTTATATGATGAATTTTTCAAAGCTTGACCCAAACTCTATAAAATGAGAATATAGACATAGATTATTTTATCTCTAATAGTGTCCACTTAACTGAAGGTACCTTAAAAACAATAAATTTAGGGAACTCACTTTGTAACGGATTATAAATTTGCAATAAATCTCCATTTCCAATGGTATACAACTACTGACGAAACTTAAATTAAGTTGCTTAACTTCGTTAATCGAGCTAGAACCGTTATTTTTTGTATAATTTCACAGTAGATTTCTTAGTAGACAAGCAGTAGATACCAGATGCATTTGAACAGTAATTTTGTGTCATGCAGAGCCATTTTATCAACTTTATGGCGCCTCAGTTATGTTGGCCTTTAGCCAGACACAACCGATGTCCCAACAATTTAAAATATCAGAAGGTTGAACAAAAGAAAATGGTTTAGTGAAAAGTTATTTACAGAACAAAATGATATCAATTTGTATGACAATCAAACTGTGAAAATGTTCTAAGAGAAAGGGTAGAAAGGAGTTAAATGAATTTAAAGTTTGTTTGTTGTAGCGAAATGTTTGTGCAGAAAAAACAGTCGTGTGTATACAGTAGTAAAAAGTCTTTGTTCCTTTCTTTCTTTTTTGCGGACGGCGAGTCAGGGAAGAGGAAGAAAAAGCGATCAAGTTACGGTGAAAAAGAATGTCAGAGAGAAATAAAAGATCAAATGTACTTATCGGCGATAATTTTGGAAGTTGCTTGAAGTGTCTTGTTGTTGTCTTCTACCTCTGTTTGTTGATGGCGATTTGGTCAGCGAGTGCGTATGTGTGTCGCCTGGACATTGTGTCCGATTCAGTGGTTTAAAATCTTTCTTGCTTTATCGTGGCGGTATTCTATCTGATCTCCGCTATCGTTTCTTGTAAAAGACCGAGAAACGTCAATTAAGTAGTCAACTTGCATTACCACGTGGTCGTGGTCGGCTCTGATCGCAAACTTACTTTTTTAGGTGATAAGAAATATTAAACGGGTTATAAAGTTCCGTTTGATATTTTCTATAAATTGTTCTCTTTTCATTGGTAACTAAATGTTTTCACACTGGCTCGTGAAATTTGCTTTGTTTTTTTCTTCAAATTCTACTTTTTTGTTTCAGATATTTACTGGAATAATATAGGATTTGTATTCTATAACTTAAATGCTTTTAACTTGAATGAGCAGAGGTTGATTTGCAATTGATGTACTGGATGGCCCAATCCGGAATAATACCGATTATTCAAAAACCCTTAACATAAACGTATTTAGTGGCAGTTAAATCTATTTAGCGAAACATATTTTTCCTAAAAGCAACGAATTTTGATTTGCATTCATAAATCAATACAATTTGTTAATCGATGCTAATAAATATATGGTTTTCATACCAATAGGATGGTCGAAGTAGCCTCTTTTAAAATACGAAACATTAATCACATTATATTCTCTGGCAGAAGCGTAAGATGCACTAATCCACTATTTGTTTTGATCCATCATAGGTACATTTAATTTATGAATATTAAATGTTCCTACACTAATTTCTTTATTTTTTATTGGGGTAAATTGGTACAATCAGTGTGGGTGTTTGATACAGCCTACCAAGTAGACCAGACCTAAAAATCGTTTTTCTTAATCAATATCTTTCATTTATTATATGCAGGGTGCAATAAATAAATTGTCGCCAATATCGCAAAAAAAAATAAAATAAATAAAATAAAAAAAAAGAATAAAATAAAATAAAATCACATCGACATCCTATTTTAACAGATATATTTACCAAAATTACATAAAAGTATTTTGAAATATTAAAGAGTAAATTTATTCAATAGAATCGCCATTGGCCTCAACCACGGCCTTTAGACGACTTCGGAATATCCTGCATCTTTTCCGGGCGGTTTCCATGTTACAGTTGATGAATGCTGCCATCGTCCTTGCGTTCTGTTCATCTCTCGTGTTACAAGCAGTTGGTCTCTCCACTCAACTGCAGCCCACACAAGAAGGTTTCAGTCTTGGGAGTTAGGTGGCCAGATGTAAGGGGTGATGTGTTCGCAGAAATTGTCTGATAACGATGGTGCAGAATCTTTTTGGTAGACATAGAGTCTACCAGTACCCACCTTCTTGAGCCAGGGTTTCCGAGTTACCGTACCCCCGTCATCACAATTAGACTCATCTAGCTCCTTCTGAATCATCTGCTCTGTCCTCAGATTGACACTCAAACACACAAACGTTCATATTAGAGCTTCCTGCGCGAATGCCGTTTCCAATTTTTTTTTGCGGACAGAATTGCATCATTTTGCTCTTTTTCTCACAGACAGTGCCTAACTGACCCTACTGTATCGTGCAGTCGACAAAATCAATAACAAACAATGCGCATGCGCCAAATTGAAAACATAAAATGGCGACAGTTTACCCATCACACCCTGAATATAGGTTTATTTATTTATTTTACACGTACAACACGTACAACATTGTTTCTCTTTTAGCTGTGCCTATTTATTTGAATATGATTTGTTTTCTTATGTACGTATTTCTTTCGGCCTTGTGCCACATCTAAGCTGCGCTTAGAAAATCACCTTATATTCGTTTTTCTCTGTTAGTTTTTCTTCTTTCTTTTATTCTTTTTCCTTCTTTGCACTCTGTTATCACACTTTCTTTCTTTTAGTAAGCTTTCTTTTTTAAAGGACTCTTTTGTTGTTCTTTCTTTCTTTCTTTCTTTCTTTCTTTTCTTATCTTTTTTGTTCCTGCTTTCGTTTATTACTCTTTCTTTTAGTATTTTTTCTTTCGTTAAGGACTCTTTCTTTCTTTCTTTCTTTCTTTAATTACTGTTTCTTTCTTTTAGTATTCTTTCTATCTTGTAGGACTCTTTCTTTTTTCTTTTCTTTTTTCTTCCTTTTTCTTCCTTGCTTTATTTAATTACTCAGTTTTTCTTTCTTTTATTAGTTTTTTTCTTTTATACTCTTTTCTTATTTTCCTTTTATTCCCTTTTCTTTCATTCTTTCTTTGATTCATTTTTCTTTCTTTCTTTTAATTCTTTTTTCTTTCTTTTATTTCATTTTCTTTCTTGCTTTATTTTATTACTAAGTCATTCTTTTATTACTCTTTTTAGAGCGCTTTCTAATTTTTTGTCTTTCTTTCTTTCTTTCTTTCTTATATTCAATTTTCTTCCTTGCTTTCTTTTCTCACCCTTTTATTCTTTCTTTTAGTAGACGTTCTTCTTTTTCTTTCTTTCTTTATTTTCTTTTCTTTTCTGCATTGTTTTATTTTATTACTCTTTCTTTCTTTGTTTAAGTACGCTTTCTTTCTTTCTTTCTTTCTTTCTTTCTTTCTTTCTTTTAACGTTTAACGAGTCTTTTTCATCTTTCCATTAACCGAAATCTTAAATACAAGAATTAATCTGGGGGAAAAAATCAAAACAAAATGTGTGAATGATCCTCAATTTGAACAGCCATTTTATATGTGAACGGCCACTGAAAATATGGCGAACGATTAATTCTTTTTCTTTTTTTGGAAGAAATATTAAACTATGAGAGAAATGATAAAAAAAACTTACTAAATCCATAAGGCTTATATTTCAGTTTTATTACCTGCAGCTTTTGCTTAAAATAGATCATTGGGCAGGATGTCGCAAGATCGTATTTTTTAACTAAGCTATTCATCTAATAGAACTATTTCCTTTTTTTAATGTAGGCGAAGGTAAATTTCGGATCGGAATAAAAGAAAATAATTATTAGTGATGGAGCTGAAATATCCACTTCATTCAAGTGGCAAAAATAAACTCGATAAAAAAAAAAAAACATATTTCTGAATTCTCCACCAGAGCAAGCACAATTCCTTGAGCTGTCTCTCTTTTTCTTTTATGTATCGTGTCTCCTTGAGACGTCGGTGATCATGGTTCTCCATAAGCTCTTTTTCTACTAATGTTCAACCACTACAAGGCCCAAGAACCTCTCAATGTAGAGAGATCTGTGCAAGTTATGCAAGTAAGAACTGGTAATTATAGATTTGAAGTGTTTATGATTATAGCAACTAGGAAAACATCCTGTTAGGAGCCTCTTCCATAAATCAGAAGTTCTTGGGAAGAATCTGATCGAATAGAAATTATATTTTACTATAGATATACGAAAGGAAATATAACGGTTAACCCTAGATATGAAGAGGCCAAGATTGTAATTACTGGGAAAACATCCAGCCGAATATCTGTTCCGCAAAGCAGCAGTTCTTAGAATGAAGCTGTCCGAGTGGAACTTACTCCTTACTAATAGAATACGAATGAAAATATATAACAGTTAATCTTAGTCTTGAAAAGGTTAAGATTGTATTTATTAGGAAAACATCCAGCCGGGAATATGTTCCCTAAAGCAGCAATTCTTGGAAATGGAATTTCTTACTAATGAAATACGAGGGTAACAGGGATGATTCACACTTGAGTATGTAGCATGGCGAGTCTCAGTTGTAAAAGGCAGGAGTGGTGGAATGTAGCTAGTCAGAACACATGCCATAGAAATAGCATTTTCCGTCATCTGTAAAAACACATCTCAGATACAGGGTGCAACGGGTCGCCAGGTTATATTTTTAATTTCGCGCATGCGTGTTGATTGCTTGTGATTTTGTTGATTGGACAGTATAGTAGAATCAGTTGGGCACCATTTATGAGAAAAGGAGCACCATTACACGATTAACTCTGTCAAAAATTTTGAAACAACATGCTGTACTGCTTGGAATTCACACTGGAAGACCCAATACGAATATTTCAGAGTGTTTGGGCGTTAATCTTATGACAGTAAAAAAGTTCGGAAAAAGTTTAATGAGTCTAATAGTGATGACGAAGGTACGGTAGCTTGGAAAATTCACTGCTGTCTTAGGTCAAGAGGATGGCTGCTGGAAGACTGTAAGTCTGGCAAAAGAACTTTGCACTATGCTACACAAGCAGAAGAACCCAGTTATGGCTGTCGGACAATTTTTGTGACTACATCACCTTTTACAGATGACCAGACTGCGACCTCCTTGATTATTATGCGTGATGCGCAGTTAAGCAAGAGAACAACAAAACTCCTTGTAACAGAACTCCTTGTAACAGAACTCCTTGTAACAAAACTCCTTGTAACACCAAAGATGAAGTGAAGACAAAGATTATGGCATCATTAACCATCTTAAACAAGGAAAAAGGTTGCAGAAGATTCCGAACTCTTAGAGGCCGTCGTTGAAACTAATGGCGATTTTATTGAATAAATTTATTCAAAAAAGTCGCTATTGTTTTCAATTCAATTACTCTTTATTATTTCAAGATATTTTTGTGTAATTTTGGTAAATATATATGTTAAAATGTAACGTCTCCATTATTTTGATTTTTGCGTAATTTAGACGACAATTTATTCATTTCAGCCTGTATTTAATTTTTTACGTTGGCTTAATTTTGATATCTTGAATTTGCAGCATGGTCTCCCTCTTCTAATTATGCATTCTGTCGTCTGCTTGTTTAGTTGGTCTTTTCACGTTTTCTTTACTACCTTGTCTAGTTTTTTCTGTAGTTTCTTTTTTCTTCTGCCATCAACACAGTACCAATCTATATATTTTATGTTGTTAAAAATGTACTCACCAATAATAAATCCTGATAGGACTGTTAGTTCACTTAGGATCCCACGTCTTAAAAGTTAAATAAAATCAATGAGAATACGAATTCTTGTCTCATCAGCTTTTCTATTTTTGTATTTATTTAATTTTCTATCTGGATGCAAGGGGTTTACCTCCAGTATAGGTTTTGGATTATTCCAATGTGCTTCCTAATAGATAAGATTAGTATCACTAATAATTACTGTAAATAGTTTTGTACAAGGCTAGTTTTATAGATTTCTATTTAAAAATTACATATAATGTCAATGGAGATCACCGCAATAAACATGAATGGAATCAGTGGCCAATTCGAACTTCTCGTTATCAGTGGAATGGAGGTGTGGGCCGTGTAACGAACATTGTCGCGAAAAGTAAATTAAGAGATCCAAGTTCAAATTCCGGGCTAGGCTGTTGCGATCACTTTCGGGATTCTGTCTTTCCTCTTCTGGCTATGGGTTAAATAGCAGTGTAGACTGGGTTCTCTAACCTTGGGTAGTAATCAGTCTAAGGACAACACTAAATTTAAAATCAACTTGAAGAGGGATGGGCTCTCTCAGGATATCTTGCTCTATAAACACTTACTACTGCTAAGGCTGCAGTAGATGTGGTGTTCCTACAACCCGAAATGGCTCAAGGATTCATGATCATAATCATTATAATGCTTGAAGGAATCAAATTGACTATATTTCAAATTGATGTTTCTCTTTTACGTAGTGTTTTCGTAATTGGTTTCATATTATCAAAATCGAAATCGGTTATTAATAGCATTAATATTAGTTTGTCCGAGTCAAAAATACGAAGTATAATCCGTCCGTCAAGATCCGTCGCTTTAAATAATGTTTTTCTCCAATTTGTTTCTTCGATGGTTTTTCATATTAAATACATTCTTTGTTTCACTTTTCTTCCCAGACTTTATTCGTTTTTATGATTTGTTTGTCTCGTATTTACTTTTTTTTTCTTTTTGTGTTCTCTTTGCAGGCACGAATCTTTTCCACATAAATCGTAATCATTTTTTCTAGTAGTCCTTAATTTCTCTACATGCCTTTATGGTCCCTCTTTCTTTCTTTCTCTTTGTCTGTTCGTCTTTCTGTCTCTCTTTCTGCCTGTCTGTCTTTCTTTCAAAGCATAAGCTTTTTTTCCTAATCTCGTTCACATAAATTGTAATTGTTTTCTTCTTACTCCTGTGTACAAGTATTTAATTTTCCTACATGCTTTTATGGCCTATCTTTCTTTGTGTTTATTTCCCCACTCTTTATTTGGCAGGGTTTAAGCTCAAATATTGCCTTGTTATTGCCATTAAATGTAACTAGTGGCTAGTTGGCAGACATCCAATTTTTTAAATGTTTCATATAAAATCAATGTCAAGCTAGAAAAAGTTTAACACATGCACACGGGCACTTTATATATCTTTGACTGACCCATACATGAGAAGAATACGTCTAGTTTCAAGGTGTCCGATTTCCAATCTGTGCTTCCCCAGTGCAATAATATTTACATTTACGTTTATGATGCTTGGGTGGATAAAAAAAATCTTGAAATAAGATCTAGAGTCTCTTTACATTGAACAGAGAGAATATTTATAATTAAAGACTAAATTCAAATAACTTTTTCTTTCGTCTAAATGTGTTGAATTAGGGCGGAATCCGGTTAAATTTCAGTGAAAATAAAATAACTAAATGTTTTAGACCTATATAATATTGAATTTATGAGAACTAGGTAAAACTTGAATTAACTGAAATGTGGTTAATCGGTACAGGGTGAGAGAAAGAAAAGGCAAAACAAATAAAGAAGTAGTACTTAACACGTTCATTTAATTGTTGCTTTTGTCTTCTTTAGCGGCGTGGTGTAAAAATGAAGAAAAGGACGTTGGAAGAAGAGGTCAAATGAAACTGTAACGTGCCCTATATCCGGGTTGGCGTGGAGTGAAAAAGAAGAAAAAAAAGTTGGCAGTTACGGCGAGTCAGCTTGAAGTTTCTTCTTTACATAGTGAGAGGCAGTCGGCTACTGCTTCCATCTGACTGACTGCTGTCTCTCGCTTACCCGTAGACTAACTGGTTTTGACAGGTTAGCGTCGTGGTTTAAATAGTCAAGCTTTTCATGATGCCGGCTCCAGCGAAGCTTTTTACAGCTGAGTGTGAAAATACGTTATATATGAACTTGCTGTTTTTAATCTAATCAGTGTTCAGAATTTGCTTTTCGCACTGACTTGTGAATTTTTCTTACTTGGGTTTTTCCAAAATCGTTTGAATCCCTTTTTGCGGGTGTGCAATTTTACTTTGGGTTTTGACCCAAATGTTGTAGTCGTTTGAGTCTGATTTTGCGGGTGTGCTATTTATTTTGTATGTTTTAGTTGTTTGGTGGATTATATAGGATCTGTATCCTATAATATCAGCGAAAACATTAGATCGAGAAGCTATAGCAAGTTACTCTCTTGTAGGTTGCAATCAACTTTGCTGATGCGATAAAAAAGTGTTCTCTGAGACGATTAAAAGAGTGGAGTTTTGTTTTGGAGGTGCTAAAATTAACATGCCATTTCTTGTTCCAGCTAACAACAGATTGTATGTCATTTTTGAGATCTGCAGCCAATTTGACCTTATTTATCTAATCAGACTTACTATTAAATTAGAAAGTAAATAGTTGTGTTATAATCAGAGAAACCACGTTTAGAACTGATGACATCAAAAAGATCGCTGATTAAAATTAGGAACAACGGTGCTCCAAGTATAGAGATCTAGGGAAAATCTAGAAGAGCTGCCATTCAAGATATCTTTCATTTGATAAGATAGATTACATCAATTCAAAAATTAGTCTAGAAATATAATTTTTCAACTTGTGAAGAAGTCTAGCATATTAAATATTGCCAAAATCAATGGCCTGAGATGCATTATCTATATGTAAAGGTTGCTGATTATTGCTGAAAGAGATTTTTTGCAGTAATTAATATATCAGAAATTGACCTAGAGAAGCGAAAACCATATTGCATATCTGAAAACCCTGCCATGTGAGACGATTAACCTATTGATTTGAACATCTTGTACTTTGCGATGAAGTAGGTCGGTAGTTACAGAAAGACTGGAACTACAGAAGTGAATCTCCAACAAGCAGAAAAGCAAGAAGCAGCAAGGCATTTATTGTAAAATTTAAAGAAAACAGGAACCATTTCAGGAACACATTTCTTATTGACTATAGCAGGAATACCATCAAGCCCACATGTTTTGTAGGGATTTATTTTGTATACCAGAGAGTATAGTCGAAGTTATATACAACTCACAGAATATGTTAGAAGAGAGGATTAATCAGAGACTGTTGTAAAACAGGACATGTTTTATAGTGTTTACATACACATGTATAAGGATGTGCGTTGTTGGGCAGTGGGTATCGACTCGGAACGACAAATCGGGGCGTGCGAATTCCAGTTGAATTCGTTGCATTCACGTACGCACAAATACCCTCGGGAAAGATATTAATCCGTTTCTTCCCGACAGTTATGGGTTAAATAATAGGACAGGCTAGGTTCTATAGCCTTGGCTGGCAACCAGTCTACCGCAGAAAGCAATGGCAACCTACTGCGAGATAATCTTCTGCCCTGACAGTCATGTCTCTTTCAAGACATGATCACCCAAAGTGTGTATCACATATGGCACTTAACTGACTGATTGATATACACATATCACTTTCGTATCACATCTTCAGTTATTACATAATGAAACATAAATAGTATTCATAGTTGTAGATTTTTTGAAAATATTTAAGCAAAACTGTATACAACGTTAATTTTAAATTGTTGTTTACCAGAAGATTATGGGCGTGGAGTAAATACGAGCTATGTTTAATATGTTAAGGAAAAATATTTTTAGGCAGTCAATCATGTCTATGATTCATTCGCATTATTTAAATACCTTTTTGCTCAATGTTTTTTCATTTTAAAAATGTTTTGCGTTTAATAAAACAATGATACAAAATGGAAACACCTATTGTAAAAAAAAAAGATTAACATAACAACAAAGTCTACCAACAGGCTATCTGACCGTATTTAGTTATTATGAGGCCGTAGTGAGATGGTTAATGCTTTTTGATTCGGCCTTGTGTCATACATAACCGAACTCCTTACAACTTACTATTATTCGCTATCATTAGAAAGTTGGCAGCAGGTTCGAAACTGAAATGTGTGAATTTGTGGAAGAATAAATGTATACATTTTGTATGTTTCAATAGAAAATTTATTGATAGAAAAGAATAACACCAATTGGTAGAAGTTAATGTTCAATAAGAAACATTATTAAGAAGTTAAGGGTAGAGTTCGTAGTAGTCCTTGCAAAAGTGAGTTCATGTGTATGTATGTGTGAGCGTTATCTTTGAGTAAGAGTGTCTTTGAAGTTATCGCTCAATATTAAAGGGCTCCGTGCGGTTATCAAGTAGACGGGTGAACGATAAAGAAGAAGGAGGTGAGAGGTGAGAGATGAGAGAGGAAGATGGAGACAATTGTAATAACGATCACTTGACGTTTGTCAAGGATACGTGTTAATTTCTCTTCATCTTAACTCTCTGAAGAGGGTCGTCTTGTTACGTCTTTTTATTTAGTTTGGGAATTCACTCCCGGATGTGATTCTCGCCTTTCCATTGGATGACAAATATTTCGCATCGAGGTGTGAAATTTCACGAGTTTTGTATGTGTTAAGTAAAGTTTGTAAATTCGAAAGAATTCGTTTATTTCTAACAATGAGTCAGATTTGAATTTTAAATGTAGATCTTTGTTCACTACAATTATTTCCAATTATTCAATTAATATACGTTATATTATAAGGGTGCGTTAGAATAGCTCTGTGAATTTTATGAAGCGGGTTTATATTTAATGTTGTGCAAAGCCCAGCAAATCTTTTAAGAAGCAACACAGAATGTTTAAACAAGTTTTCCGATGGCAAGAAAACACGAACTTAGAAATAAGAAATTATGAAATGCGAGACAAAATCTACAATGATTTGGGAATATATTTTCAGAGAAAGAAAAACATAATGATCTTTTGATGACTGACAAATTCAAAATAGTTTTATTGATATTCCGTCAGTTACGTGCCATACATGATGCACGCTTCGGTGATCATGTTTCAAAGACATAACTGACTAGGCATAATATTTTTTGGTTGCCATTACTTTCTGCAGTAGACCGGTTGCCAACTAAGGCTACAAAACTCAATCTTTACTGCTATTAAACTCATAGCTGGAGGAAGAAGAGATGGATTAATACATTTCCGAAGTGCATATGTGCGTTAGTAAATGAAACGAATTCAATTGGAATCCGAACTCGGCTCTCCGATTTCTCATTCCGAGCGGATATCCATTACACCACAACCCACATCCACATATTTTTGATATTACTCGATCTATAAGCAATATTATGAAAGTATTTATCGAATTTAAACAGTACGCTCGAACCGTGCGAAATAGAGAATTCATCGTTGAATCTTAATAAAACCGCTGGGATCGTTGTATACCAATAAGTACTACTTCGAAGAAAACGGTGAAAACTGTGAAATTAAAAGAGATCTTTGCATAATCGAATTCTCCTCGTGTACACATACACTCACAAACAAACTTATATCTCTCCCTCTCTCTCTCTCTCGATATATATATATATATATGTATATATATTTATATATTATATATATCTGTGTGTGTGTGTGTGTGTGTGTGTAGAATGAGAAGTATGTCTCACGCATGTGCGCACTCTCACGCACAGGCACGCAACCGCTCTCTCTCTATCTATCTATCTTTCTTGTTCTTTCTCTCTCTCTCTTTCTCTGACACATAAACGAACACACACATATATACCCGACAAACACAAAAGCGTACACACTCTTCCCAACACGCAAGATCACACATAAACACACGCACACACACTCTCTCTCTCTCGCACAGATACACATCGACTCTCAAATACGCATTGACTCACTCGCACGCACTCTCTTCGATACGCACACAGTTTCTCTCTCTCTCTCTCTCTCTTAGACAGACAGACACACACACACACACACACACACACACACACACACACACACACGAGTAAACAATTAGAAACAGACAAATCCATTAAAGAAATTCATACTTTCAGTCGTATTTAAGGAATTTAATTTTTCTCCCCAGTTTCGTTTTCTGTTTCCCTTTATTCATCATTTTGCTGTTCTTTTTACTCGGCGTCAAGAGACCAGAAGCAATTTCATATTTCTAATTATTTTAAAGAAAAACAAGAAGAGAGATAAAAAATGAAGCATAATCATGATAGACTTTATAGAAGGAAGAACTCCTTTACGCTTTCTCCCAAACTGGTACTGATTGTTCACAAGAGCACGTTATCTATCTATCTATCTATCTATCTATCTATCTATCTATCTATCTATCTATCTATCTATTTTAGACACTGAAACGGCAACACATGCTTCACGATTATTAGTTTCTTCTTCTATTCTGAGATGAGTGACATGGATTTCAGCCTCTGGCATGGTCTTCAGCCCATATTCTTCAAGGGTGGACATGTGTTTACAGATTCTCTTTTGTAAAGTGTGATTATTTCAGTTACTGTTGTCTTCCGATTTCTTTCAACAATATCTGTGGCTGACCGTAATTTTTAAAAATACTCAAATCCTCTTGTCTAACACCAACGGCACACCGTGTTCAAGGTTACTTAAATTATTTCTCGTAAATGCATGAATGAAAATTCAGGAGATTATCTCGTGTTTAAATCCATTAAATCGTTTTCAAGTCACTGTCTGATTAGAAATTTGCATAAAAGAGCACGTGTTCACCTATTACTTAATTAAGATAATATATTTTATTCTTCTTTAGATTTTATCAAGAAGCCCAAAGTAAATAGCAGGGGCACCGGTCCATATGTGGCAGCATTTGGATATCCTTAAAGGCTAGAAAACGGCAATTTCTACTAACCAGGGTCACACATTTAGCCTCTTACGAACCTCGTGCCGTTCACGGATGTGCATTGTGTTGCGGTGGATATCGGCTCGGAACGAGAAATCGAAAATTTTAGTTGAATTCCTTGCATTCACTTACGCGCAAATACCCTTGGGAAAGGTATTAATCCGTCTCTTCCCTCCGGTTATAGGTTAAATAACAGGACAGATTGGGATCTACTGCAGAAAGTAATGGCTGGCGACTGGCTTGGCACGTGTGGATAAGAGAGAGGCGTTCACAATCAATGGTCTCGTCTGGGAACCCTTTCACCTAAACTCACACAGTTTATCCGGCATGTCGGTGATCTTAATCGGGGTATAGACGATGCAGTGCCCATGCGACTACTTGGAGTGAGAGTTTGATGTAGATCATGGACCAGTACAGTTCCGCGTCCCAATTCACCTAAGTAAAACACGGTCGACCGTTTCGCTGCAAAAGTACTACGACTGACGATACATCCATACATCCCCATAGTGGACTCATCAACATTATTATTCAAACGTATTATTTGGACATAATTATTATTATTCAAATCAGATCTCAGCGTCTTTACATTTTTACAGAAGTACTAAATGTTGAGGATTTAGAGTTAGAATCGTAGTGACGTAGGAGTAACGTCTGTTTTGATTTTTTCCTTACCTGCGTAGGATGAAAGGACCTAGTAGACAATTTGATAACAATATTTGCAAACAAAATCTACACTTTATTAATCACTATAATCGTAGCCTCTTCAAATCAACGTTATCTATCCTACATATAATAATCAGCACTTATATCCTCTTAACAACAACAACAACAACCTTACTCAATAACCCTCTACCTTTATTGTCCCTTGGGTTTCGTATTTTCCTAATATTTAATCAAAAAATGCAATTAAATGATTCTATTTAGAATAATAACAATGCGACGATTGTTTGTTTGGACATAAAGTTCTCTTATTGAATTTCTTTATACTTTCAGAATTCGTGTACATTATTAGAATTTTTCTGGGTGGTATATTTTTTTATGCGTGGACAACTAAGAGAACAACGGTTCAATGCTACCGTATTGTTGAAAGAACAATTGGTTTGATTAGTTACTTTATTGTTTATCAACACTTTGTCTGTTATCTAAAGACGAAACATATTTCGAATTGCTTATAGTACTCGCTGTTCCCAGGAGGTCTACCAATTGATTAATAACTAGACTTAACTTTAGTCATTGAACGATAAACTGTGTTTTCAACATAATTTGATCGTAGGTGGAAGATCTGTTGAAACACAGTTAAGTGAACCTAAGTGTCTGTATGAAACTGCCAATCTGATTGGGTGGTCATCCGCGCCCCACGATGGCCATAATTGTTGTCTTTGTGCGATTACACAGACTGACACACTTCTCCAGTTTCGAGGCGATCTGGTAACGTCAATTTCATAGATTCGGGTTGTATTGGCTTTTGGCTCCGTTTGTTCAATCGCATTTTACGATCCACAGTTCGTGAAGACATAACCACAATATGTTCAATCCCATTTTACGATCCACAGTTCGTAAAGGGACAATCTCAATATGTTCAATCAGATTTTACGATCCATAATTAGTGAAGGGACATGAAACAAAACGTTCGTAAAGAGACATGAAACAAACAGTAACAGTATGGTCAAGTGTTATGTGACATTTATCTAATTCAATAAAATGACACGGCGTGAAGAAGGTGACTAATTTGGTAGCGTGAATTAAAAAAAAAAAGAAAAAGTAATTGCGCCATTTTGAAGTTTGTTTATCAATGCTTTACTAACGTAAGGGCGATAGAATTTTTTTAAATGACCAAATTTATTCCGCATGAATTTACAAAAAATCTGAAACTAAGTCGTTTTGAAGTTTACTCATCATTGTTCACCAGCAACAATAGGAAATTATATACGAAATAATCAATTTTATGAAAAACGAATAATTTACAACAGGGGGCGGCCACTCCCAAGTCCCGCAACACATCCGGTCCGGCCAGCGAAGGTTTTTTTGTCTGGCCCGACAACTAAACACCGGGACACTAATTATTTAAGCAGAAAAATACCAGTTGGACTTAATCGACTTACCATGAATCTCCACTCAATCTGTTCGTACCCAAGCTCGATCCCTTTGGTTGATCGTAGAGTTGATCGCTTCGGTTCAAGCTTTGTCTCACCCCACGCTGTGATGATTGATCGCATGACTGGCCTTGATACCAGTCGATTCCAGTCAAATGTTCGAAAGTCAATCGATGACTTGGTTAGGTCCCATCAGAGGAAGTCACACGAGAAACAAGTAAACTTGGATAAAAGAAATGTGGTATATACAATTTCTGGTTACAAAATTGTTAATACAATTATTAATAGCTTAGGCAGATCCATATTCCTCATGAAATAACTATCACTCCCGATTATCGTGTCACAGTGTTGTTGTTTTGAGTGGGTAGGGTTTCAACGAGACTTTTGGAAAAAGGTTTTAAGTCGGAGGTTGTTCTTCAGGCTAGTAAATCCTATCAGTTTAGGCAAATCGGTGGTCTCGTCGCTTTCTCTCTTGTCTCCGGTCTGTGTCTCTGAACCTTTGCAGTCAAATGTCTTCGCTGTTCAAAGCCTCTAACTCATATGGAGACTTGCATCTAGCCACTGGTGCGCAGGGTGTTACATATTAGGAGAGTAAAAAGAAAGGGTAACAGGTCACAGTAGATATCGGAGAATGGGTAAGAGAAGAACGGGAACACTGGTGTGAAGAGAGCTGCGTGAGAGTAAAGTGTAAAGGGAGAAGAACAAGGTACGGGGTGTCTGGAAATGGATGGGAGACAAAGAGATAAGAGATGACAGTTGACATTGCATTTAAACTCTTGGAGATTGTAGTTATAAGGGGAGCAAGTACACGGAAGGGAGTAACCAAGGAGCTAATCTCGTCGGAGCAGAATCCTAGAAAGTGTTTGTAGAAAAGACAGCAGGAAGCCACACCCCGTCAGTGAGAAATTGACTGGAGTCGAGCTGCCAGGTCGGGATCGACTACATTGCAAATTCTCCTTTGAATTTTATCAAGAACCCCAAGATGAATAGCAGAGGCTCTCGACCAGATATGACAGCAGTATTCAATGCACGGCAAAGTAGTCGTTCCACTTTTATGTTTTTCTTTCTAGTGGTGATCGCTTGATTGACTTGCATAAAAAAATTACCATTCGAAATTAAAGTAAGGCATTTTTAAAAATTGTGTTTTTTTCCTGTTATTCCTGCAGTAAAGCAAAAACATTGTTTAAATATTATAATGTTAACTTTGTTACTTTTTCTTTAAACCTCCAGACCAAAGCCGCCTTCCGGAAGGAACGGTCTGAAATAGAGACATTGATATCATGGCCCTCCTCTGAGACGCTGCATTGCTTTCTGGTTTGCACTCTTTAAAAGGTTACCGATCCATGATTTACAGCAATGACAAACATATTATCATCACTTACGTGCCGTATACCTTGAGTACATCGGTGATCATGACCCTTCCTGTCCTTTGTAACGCTGAACAGCATTTGATTCCTACCCTCTCTTGTTATCCCTGGTCTTCTATCCGTTCACACTAACAGATTAGGTAAGCTACTCGCTGTTTGTCACTAAATCTATTTCCTATAAAATATGTCACGAAAGTATTAAGTTTGCCAAACCGTCTTTCCCCATAATATGACCTTGAAATTTCAACTGTCTCTGACATTATGTATGAGTGTTTTTCTACATTCCTTTTCCTTGAGAGATTCCTCAAGCTATTCCGTGTTCTGTCCATAGTATTCTCAGTAGGCATCTGTTGCTTCGAGACTCTTCTGTAGGATATTTTAAGGTAGAAATTTTGTATATCTTTTAAATATAATGTTGTCATTTTCTTCTCTCAATATCTCACATTTTATGCTTTATAACCTAATATACTTTGTTTGTTTTGGGAATATTTGCAATCGCTTAAAACTAGAATTTTATAATCGAATCATTTTCTGATATTGAATAAATTAAACAGTAAAAAAAATGGCTGTAAATATGATCGCGGTGTTGTGTGGTGCCAGGAACAGTAATCGATAAAGCAATGTTTCTTACGCCAACTAAGTTTTGTTTCGCTTACAAAAGCAGCAAAAAGCCACATCACACCGCATCAGATGTAATGAGCAAATTGCATCGCGGCTTTATAAGTGAGACGCTTGATCTTGAACGACGTCAGAGGCGCACTTATTCTCATGTGAAACACGAACTGATCGATGGCACGTTGACCTCGGTAGATTTTTCCTGCCACAGCTTTGATTCCACGAGCAGAGAACACAACCGTTAGTGTTGTTTCACCCTGTTTACAGGCATTTTCTCGCCGCTCTGCTTCATTACTATTATTATTATTATTTTTTGTTTTGGAAAAAGAAAGTCTGGCAAACGTTGGTTTACCTGAAGGTACCTGAACGCGTAAAAACATTTCAGAAATACGATTATCTTCCATTTAAATTGACATGAGAGATCCAACATTCAGGAAAGATTCATAAGTGCGTGAGTGTATGGGATTATAAAGTATGCATAAATATAAATATGCGTGTACACACACAGAGACACACGCACACGTACATATATATATATATATATATATATATACATGTGTGTACTTGTGTCTGTGTGTACTCACACAAACACACACACACACACACATTTATATATATATATATATATATATATATATATATATATATAGAGTGTCCCCTAAAAATGCATACACATTTCAGGAAAGAAAAGGCGAGTCTTTCGTAGATTTATCAAATTGCAAAAACATTGTTTACTGTTACTGAAAGATCTGGAGATTCACCAAATAGATAAAGAGCCGACATATTTCAATTTATTTGAATGTTATTTTTAATAGATACTTTGTTTTTAATTAAAGAATATATTTTATATATACATATATATATTTATAGCCCGGCCTAAATATTTTGAAGAAATTTTGTTAAATAAATATGCGTCATCTGGCAGGATTCGAACCAGCAACCTCTATCAACATAGGGGAAGACATCAGTTGATCTGTCATGTCATGTCATGTCATGTCATAGACCACTCGACCACAAATGATTTCACAGTCTAGGCGAAGCCAAATCAAGCACTATAAACACAAATTTCAGATTCCTCGTAATATCTCTGTTC
>JBBBDQ010001332.1:3640000-3687500 GCA_037127315.1 Ascarosepion bandense
TCTGTAATTTGTCTGTTTTACGGGTAGAGGTGTTGACCCTACACAAACCCTTTTATTTTCCCGGTGAGCTAGACTGGTTGCCAACCAAGGCTATAGAATCCAATCTGTTCTGCTAGTTAACTTACAGCTGGATGGAGAAGAGATGAATTAATTTCTTTCTCAAGGGTATTTGCGTGTAAGTGAATGCAGCGAATGTAACATGAATTCGAACTCAGCGAAGATTTCTCATCCCGAGCCGCCGAGAGACATCGAAACACAACGCATATCCACTGTTAAGGATAGAAAAAAATAAAAAGAACAATAATGAAAAAGATATAATACAACGGTTGACATTACATTTGCATTTTTGAAATCAAAGTTAACTGGGAAGAAAAATTCAGAAGAGAGTTCGATAAGCGAGAAGCACCATAGAAGAAATTATTAGCATAGGTTTTACAGTTTATTCTAGCCATTTCACATGTAAGATCATGAGACCTTGCCACGATTCTAGTGCTGCGCTTAAATCCATAAAGTCTAAGCACCATAGTGGAATGGTCATCCGAATAATTACCACGAAAGTATTTATAGAAATGGCGAAGGGAAGATACGTTATGACGGTGGGGAAAAAAAACTGAAGGAAGCCGAGATTCTTTCACCTGTAAAATTATTCTTGTTACTTATACCTTTCTGGCTGTGTGACATCTGAGGGAACTAATATATATATCCCATCTCTGTTGGTTAGTTTCTCCAGGTGGGTTTGCAAGGAGTGCATCCTTTAGAGACTTTATGAATATTGTCTGTATGGTTGAGTTCTGGATCATGGTGGCATTGATACTTTGTTTACCTGGAGGCTTAGCATAATGCATCCTCTTTGATTTGAGTCTGAATGATCTGTATCAGAGTCTGCACTCTGAAAGAGCCATATCATGAGCATTCTTTTCAGATATCTGCATCTCATAAGGATCGAATTTTAGCAGATGTCAGTATTTAGAGTGGGATTGTTGCCAGGAGACTTTGTTCTGGCACCAGGACTGAATGGCCATCAAGTGTGCAAAGAGTGTTCTACTTAACCAAATGGTGAATCTACTCTGTCAAAGCTGGGAGGGGGGAACAGTACCATAAAATATGAGCAACTGCAACATAGTCACTCTCTAAGGAGGGAATGAAGTGATTGCGACAGTTACAGAGGAATATCCCTGCTGAACATAATTTGAAAGTTTTTGTCCATGTGGTTCTTGGTAAACTGCAGAAGCTCGCTGAAAGTGTTTATCCCGAATCCAAGTAAGATTTTAGGTTGGTGTATTCTACAATTGACAACTACAGGAGAAATGCCTAGAACAAAGTATATTGCCTTCATTCCATTGATCTTGTGAGTAAGGGACAGCTTGTTCAAGATACTCAACAGGATTGGTTGTCTTTCAAGACTCATTAAGGTTGTCCAGTCAATATATATATATATATATATATATATATATATATATATATATATTGTACTAGTTATTATCACTACACAAAAATTTTCGCGTTGAAATGAAAGTTGAAATAAAAAAAAAATTTCATTTCAACTTTTCACCCGATGAGAAGCGCGCATAGCAGCTTCGAAACGTGAAAACTTTTGTGTAGTGATACTATGAATTTATAAACCATTGCAACAACTAGTACAATATAATGCTCTACGTTTGTATCGAGCACTCTTTATAAAAGTAAATGCATGAACAGCAGGTAAAAAAAGCTACGAGCTCCACAACTTTATTACAATTCTTTATATATATATATATATATATATATATATATATATATATATATATATATACTCATTTGTAAACCAGTTATATTATGCAGCCCAGGTTTCTACCATCTGGTGACTTCAGGCGATTTACAATAACTTATTTTGCCGTTTTATCAATAACGCTCACATAACGGGGATTTTTTTTCATTAAAAAATCCTTAAAAAATAACCATTACGTGAAGAATCTTAAAAAGACGGTAAAATCAGTTATTGTAAATCTCCTGATGACACCAGATGGCAGAAACCTGTTTTGCGTAATATAATTAGTTTATAAATATTAAAAAATTCTACAATATAGTTGTATTGAACACTTTTTAATGCTACTGTGTACTGGTCTAATTCAGTTATGACTAAGAACTAAGTAATTAAATGATATATATATTAATTATAATGTGTGTGTGTGTATATATATATATATAGTCATCCGCAGACAGATCTGTTTCGTTTTACACAGCTCATCAGTACGGTTAGACATCCGATTGCTTTTAACCCAGGATTGAAACCCGACCGAATTGGCGTCAGTCGGCGATTCTACCTCTGAGCTATGGGCGCTCGGTAGAAGGAGGCAGACTTTTAGCGTATGATGCATCATACGCCAATAGCCAGAGTGCTCTAATTCATTCCTGAATGAGCCATGCGGAGATGCTAGAGTAGCTACTGTTTTTTCAAAGTCTACTATTCTTCCAGAGTGTGAGAACGTAAATAGTCATCCGCAGACAGATCTGTTTCGCTGTTTCACAGCTCATCAGTACGGCTATATATATATCAATGTCGATGGTATATATATATATATATATATATATATATATATATATATAAAAGTCTGTTTAATTTTCTATTACATTTTTCAAATTATCGAATAAAGTGTTGCGTATTGCTATCAAAATTGTGGGTAAACGTTCATGTTTCTGTTGTTCAAGTAATTTCGTTCATTTCACTCATTTTCAAGAACTTATGGTGATTTTCTAAGCCCAGCTTAGATGTAGCACAGGGCCAAAAATATGAGACACCCAATGAGAATGGAACTCACGACACAATTGTAAAGGTTCTAGCGAGACAAGCTTGCTAACGATTACATCACCTGTTGTAATGGTGTTTGCGTGTATGGCAGATTACCTTTTGTCTACATCTTGGTATTCTTTAGAGTGTTGGATACAAAGGAATTCACTCCGTCCATGGTTTTTGCCATCATTTCTAAAACAGATCCCCACAAGAATGGCGGAATCTACAGTATTCGCTTGGGGTGCAATGATTAAAAAAAAAAAAATTAAAATGTGTAGGCGAGAGACAAAGAGAGAATACATGTTGGCGAGGAAGCAAAGAAATTAAACTAAAGAAAAGAAGATAATGTTCGAAAAATACTACGAAGTAAAAAAAAAGAAATAGTCAAAGACACTGAGAAAGGAAGACCGAGCAAAAAGAGAAAAAAAAACAAAACATTTTCGCATCTCAGATAGATACACAATGTCGATGGTATATAGTGGCAAACTGAGAAAGTTATTATTTTCAAGTTATACCAATCAAATTGATTCGAATCTGATAACAGTGTTTATGGCAGAGTTTTCGTAAATATTTTGAAATCAACGATTTCGTGTGGATTTTGCACTGAATACAAAATTGACTGCCTCCTTACACCATTCTTTCACTGTTAGAGCGAGAAAGTTTTTTTTTAAATATCAGATTCTTTTCAATACATATTTATATAAAACAGGGGAAACATACCGAATCACTACTTATACTGTGCGATGTTTACACATCCTGTAGTTCTGTTTATAGTCTTTTTTTTTTTTTTTTTTTTTTTTACTAAAACTTTAAAAATAATAACAAATATTTAGAGCGTCATTTGCTAATGATTTATACCTGTCAAAAACAATTTCTGTTCATTTTATATGTTGAGTCACTTCAGGGTGTGTACGATCACGGCTCTCCACAAATGTTTCCTTTTACTATCTCTCTCAATCTCTACTTAATCACCTATTTACACAAATTCTTCGTGCATTCTACGTAGGTTACAAGCTGTTTGTTGCATTTGCTCAATTTCCGGGAATACTGAATACAGATTTGATTCCCTGGGGTAGCTGCTCTAATCCCAATACTGGTTACGACTAATGTTCTTTATAAGGAATTTGAAAAACAGGTAAATTCTTGTGGTGTTTCTTTGCTAAAGAGTATATAGGTTAGTCTATCGTTCGCTTAAAACTGCTCTCCGGTTCTTTGAACAGGAGTAAATGTTTATCACTAGTTTCCTGTTTAGGATTTGGTTTGCAGTTTATTCTATAGTATCTTAATCTATTTCACTCCCAGTAGCTTCCTTGTGTCTTAGTGACATTACGTCTTGCTTGTGGTGAATCGATTACAAAACACTGCGCCTTTTTGGCCTTACCTTTTCACCTGACTTGAAATGGAGTGACTATATCGAATCAATAGCTGCATCTACTGCAAGTAATGTTGGGGCTAAAGAATTTTCTCGTCGAAGTCCATCTTGCATATTTACAAATCTACCATCCGTTCATACATTGAATACTGTTGTCATATCTGGTTTGGTGCTCTTGCTATACATCTGAAGGTTTCTGAGAAAATCCAAAGAGGAGTTTGCAATATAATCGATCCAGAATTGGCATCTCGACTTGTGTAACTTTCTCACTAGCGTGACGTAGCTTTCTTATGTCTTTTCTACAAATATTTTCATGTGAACTGCTCTGTAGTAATATATCCAATGTAATTATTTACGAATTTGGATTGATCTCGTGAATACCTGAATAATATTGGTTTTCTGTAACTGAGATCTCGCATGTAAAGTATTATTTTTGACAATGAGTTTAGCGGTTCTAAATTTTGTGTAATAGGTAATTAAATTAATTTTCTTGTTTATATCAACGGGTGTTGTGTATTTCCTTATAATGTTTCTAAGTGAAGATTCGTCTTATTTATATTTGATACGCATTTGATTTTTAATGAAAATATTAATGTTATTGTTTTTACTGTATGTTTAGGGCTGCTATTGGTTACCGTAGAAAGAAAAAGTCTAATATGGTAATCTATCAGATAGTTTGGAAAACCGTTATTAACAAACGTCTGTTATTTTTAACGAAACTTATATATATATATATATATATATATATATATATATATATTATGTATATATATATATATATATATATATATATATAAGTCACCCACACACAAGCCTCTTTCGCTGTATGACAGGTCATCAGTGTGGATAGACATTCACTTGCGTCGATCCGATTAGGTGTTAGTCGGAGTCCCTACTCCCTAAGCCATAGGCGCATGGAAGGAGAGAGGAGGAAATTTGAGCGTGTTATATATATGTGGTGTATACATCCACTAGTCACAAAGAGAACTCAATTCATTACGGAAGAGTAACGCGTAAATCGCAGAAGTGGTAACTATTTTTTAAAATTTATATATATATATATATATATGAGTTGAATTGTCGTTAAAAATCTCTGAAGGAAGTTGTTAAAATGGAAGATGTTTAATTAAAGACACTTTTCCTACCTGTTCTTTACTTATTCTATTCATATCAAAAATTTTAAAATCATTTGTTTCTGATGAAAGGTCGAGGCCGGTCTAAAATATATATATATATATATATATATATATATATATATATATATACTGACAAAGAATACATTTTTAACTTACAACTTTTTAGTAGTTTTTTCTATACATATATTAAGACAGTATACGTGGATTATTATTATGCTATATATATATATATATATATATATATGTGTGTGTGTGTGTGTGTGTGTGTGTGTGTGTGTGTAAAGACAGAGTGATTCCACACAAATGCGGATTAACTTGGAATGATTAAATTAGATTGGAGTAAAAGATCGCAGCGTTTTTTAATAGGTAGTGTTTGAGTACGTGATTTTTGTTTCACACGTGACTGGAATATCTATTTATTCTAAAGACGTTTTTGCAACGCGTCCTTTTAAACAATTTATGGTGGTGTGTGGATTTTAAATGTTTTTTTCATATTAAAATGGGATACATTTCAATCATATATTATAGCCAAAAAATATATGCCAGTTGTAGAGAAGGTAAATTAGTGGAGAGTACTGTTTGTAAGTCGTTCGCTGGTTCAGAAGTGAAAATCTTGATCAGGAATACCGAGATTCAATGATGATGACCAAATCAAAACCTTGATTAAAAATATTTCAGGTCACACAATACGGGACATCTCAGAGATACTTCACATATCACATAAGATCATTCTGAGGCATTTAAAAAGAATCGATGCATAACTCGCTACGGCGTTTAGGTCTCTCACAATTTAAAGGAAATAATGATATATCGAATTTAAAAAAAAAGAATCACAGATGATAAATAAGGGATTCTTTACAACAATGTGGGGTGAAAAAGGTTCTGAAAAAAAAAAAGAAAGAAAAAAGCCATTGTTCACCTCTTCAAAAGCTGGAGTGCATCCAAATAAAATTATGATGCGCATCTGATGGAATTAGATGCGCATTGGGCATTACGAGTTATTTCCACAAAATCACACACAGCTGGATTTATTAAAGTAATCGATTAAAATCATCCGGAATTAGTCAGTCAGAAAGAGGTCATTTCCCATCAGAAAAACGCCAGACCTCATGTCTCCTTGCAAACGTGGCAGAAATTGATGCAGATTAGTTGGGGTCTCATATTACAGGCGCGGTACTCGCTTGACTTTACGAGAGTGGGCTGAAAAGTTCATAGGAAGACTATGAAGAAGTCACACTAAAGCTGCAGAATCTTGCATTCATTAATTCCAACTATTCGTATTAATAACTGTTTTGTTTTTTTCCTGGTAAACGGACATCTTACAGTAAAAAAAACTTCGAAAGTAACTAGTAAAGACTTGCAGAAAGAGATTTTAATCCCGTGGGACATTCATGCTGATATGTTTACTACGTTAATGGGTGACTCTCCAGTTTTATCATCTGTACAAAAGTGGGCAGCTGAATTTAGGAGGAGAAAGCCGAGTCTTGAAGATGATCCAAGGTTTGGACGTCCTGCAAATACCACCACCGAGTAGAACATTGATCATGTTTACCGCCTGATTGCTATTTGAATCGGATAAAAGCAACAATTGATGAAAAGCGTACAGAATTGTTCAATCAGAAGAATGTCGTGTTCCATCAGAACAAAGTATTTTTGCAGACGCGACAGAAATTTCTGGAAGTCTATAGATTTCACTTAGATCAGATAAATACAAAATTATTGGATAATATATTATGAAGATGACTAAAAGATGGCGATATATAGTACAACAAAATGAACCTTGTACGAGGGTGGGTTGAAAAGTAAATAACTATGAAGGAGTAATGCTAGAGCTGTGAAATATTTTATGCATTAATTTTAACTCATTTTATTAAAAGAAGACCGTGTCATCCTGTTGGTGAAACACGTCATCCATATCTTATATGACGTCATCACCCCTGCGATACTTGTTCCTAGATAATGAATGCAAGATTTCGCAATTCAAGCATCATTCTCTCATAGCTTATTAACTTTTCACTCCACTTCATACGGGGTGTAATAAATCTATGCACAAATATTTAATTATTTGTCTTTGAAATTCACTTTAAAAAATGCTACCAACTTTTTTCCCACTCAGTACTTTCCATCAGTCATTTTCACAACTTTGAGAACTCTCAAGTGATATCTTTGGCCGTAATAAAAGCAAATCTACTATTATAGGCATTTTAAGGAGTCTTTTTGTAATTTTCATTTAATTAAAAAAAGGTGGAGTACCAGAAAACATCAGTTAATAAATTGCCCATCAATCATTGCAGCACATTAGACTTTTCTTTGTTCATTACTTTTTATAGGAATAGCTATAGATCATTATTACAGTAAACGTGTCGATTGTTCAATTAGGTCCTGTTTCATTTTAGATGTTATGAATGCTTGTAATAGAAAATGCATACATTTGGTTGCCTTTGATAGTTTAAACAATTGATTCAATGACATTCTCTTTTACTTAACAGCTGCAAGGATTCTTTGTTGCTAATAAATATGTTTATTTTATTATTTACAACATATAAACGTTAAAATATACGCTGTACAATAGTTCGTTTACAGAAAATATGTAAGAGATATACGTGCGGCTTTGTCTCATGCGAATTTTATTGTGGGGAATGCTAGGCTAATTCTGTCTATTCTTCTCTGAATCATATTTATTAAGTATACTTATAAAAATGTGTTTTGGTGTGCGATGCAACAACTGGGTACTCCTAATTATACATTTTTAATAAATTTTTGCTCGTGTTTATTTTTAATGTTTAAAGTCTTCTGAAATGTTAATTATATTGGGACTAGCAGTATAGCCCGGCGTTGCTCGGGTGTGATGAAAGCTTTAAAACTCATCCATGGTCCTGGAACTCAGACTCTTTGGATGTTGGCACGAAAGACCTAAAAGCAATAGTTGTTTCCAGTTAAAGCGAAACCGTAGACTGAAAGAAAAATGAATGGATGTAAGTCAAATTTTGATTTCCTGGTATCGATATCCAGTTTTCTGCATTATTGTAAGAACTGCAACCTTGAAACTTCTAAATATCGTTTCTTATGTCTATGAGTGTACCAAATTTGATTAAAATCGGACCACTCCTTCTTTAACCTGATTTTTTTGATTATCGATTTTCGATATTTATCAGGGGTACCTCGACACAAAACCTAGCTAAGAACACTGGCAGACGCTTATAGTACAACTGTGTAAATTTTCAAGAAAATCGGTTCAGCCGTTTCGGAATCTATAGATAACGGACACACACACACACACACACACACACACACACACACACACACAGAGACACACACACACACACAGACACACACACACACACACACACACAGAGACACACACACACACAGAGACACACACAGACACACAGACACACACACACACACACAGACACAGACACACACACACACACACAGAGACACACACACACACACACACACACACACACACACACACACACACACACAGACACACACACAGTTCCATTTATAAATAAGTTTAGATTTAGATTTTTTTTTCTTTTAATTCACCACAAAATATTAATTCACATCAAAATAAAAATAATATATGTTTACTAGAATTCACATCAAATTTTCCCAGAGCGAGTTCCTTTATTTGAACGCCGGTTGGGTTGACCTTTGCTTTTGCCCCAAATGTGGGTAACTCTAAGTGAGCTATTTCTAAGAGTGGGATCGACGTTCACGCTTACCTCGATAAAGAATTAAAAAACAAAAAAAAAAAACGAAAAAAAAAAACGAAAAACAGATTTAAAATTTTTTTAAAGGTAAAAATTCCTTGTAACTACCTGGAATATCATTCGGACTTACGAAATATGAGTAACTTCCTGAGTTTTGGTAATTTTTCATTCTGAGGGTTGAAGTTGTTGAGAAGTAAGCTAAACAAATTTTGATTTAAAATTTAAGAAAAAAATTAACAAACCTTGATTTAAAACGTATAATTTCTCAATAAAAACGCTAAAATTGTCCATATTGACAAATCTGTCAACACAACGTAAGTCTTTTTATTATTAAAAATTTAAAAAAATAAAATATATTTTTGTGAAAATTTATTTGAATGGGTTTAGCTAGCCTAATGTTTAAATAATCTGATTTGAAAAAAATATTAATTACTTTTAGGTTAAAATATCGGAGGAAAGCATTTTAACATGGAAGAGGGTATTTTTATTAGGTGTTGACAACACTCTAGATAAACTTATGCTTGAGAATTTTTTAATTAGTTCCTGTAATAATTACTTGACGAATATAACGTGAACAACTTTTTTATAATTAAAAGAATATCTAGTTATTTTAGAAATTTAAGAAAATATTCTAAGCAATCTTTGCTTTATAGTATAACATACTGAGAAGCTTACTGAAGAAATGTTAGAAATTCACCAATACATTCTAACCCTACTGCAGCTACCCCTACCCTTATTTTCTAATGATGTCGTATTTGGACATCATTTTGAAAAAATTGACACATTTATAAAGACAAAATAAATTCAAAATTCTTTTTAAAATACTGGAAGTCGTTGAATTGTGGTGAGATTTCCCATTTAGTAAATACAGTTTTAAATTAATAACAATATCATTTGACCGCAACAAATTAATAAAGAATAAATAGAACAAAAATTACATGCTTCAGGTAAGTTAATCTGATCTTTTTGTTAATTCCTTCCAAATAATGTAAAGGTACTTATCAAGAATATTTATTCATCCAAAGAAATTATAATTTTTGAAACAAAATTGGTTTATTTTGCCTTGCCAACTTTAAACCTTAGAATGAAAAATTGCCAAAAAACTAACCAACATAGACAATCGCATCTACCTCCCATTAGCATGGGACAGGCTAGCCTCCCAGAGAGTAAAATACTACGCCTCCTTGGCCTTACACTTTCGGCGGACCTCAAATGGAATGACTATATCGAATCCATTGCCAAATCTGCCGCTATGAAAGTCGGCTCCCTGTGCAGGGCCCGGAAGTTTTTCCCACCTGAATCTATTCTGCACATATACAAATCTACCATCCGCCCGTGTATTGAATATTGCTGCCATATCTGGTCGGGTGCCACTGCTGCTCTCCTTGGGCTTCTTGACAAAATACAAAGGAGGATCTGTAACGTTGGCAGACCGGCTGCAGCCGCTCTCTCACCGGCGTGATGTAGCTTCCCTGTGCCTCTTCTACAAGTACTTTCATGGCTACTGCTCCGATGAGCTTAGATCACTGGTGCCGCCTAAGCACGAATTTACACGAGATACTAGATTAGCAACTAGATCCCACCCTTTTACAGTTAAACAAATAAGATGTAACCGTAAATTCTACTCCAACAGCTTCTTTTCTCGCGCTTTCCGCCTGTGGAACTCCCTTCCACAACTCTGCTTTCCCGACAGTTACAATCTCCAGGTGTTTAAATGTAGGGTCAATAGACACCTCCTATCACACTAACTCCCAATTATTCTCAGAACACTCATCTACCAACCCTCATTTTCGGTATCCTTACCCGCCTATCACCCACCCTCTGACATTTCCTATATTTAATCATCCTTTCTCCACTCTACGTAGCCCCCTGCGCACTAGTGGCAGTGACATGCCTTGCTCGGGGTGAAACGCTTATAAAAAAAAAAAAAAAAAAAAAATAAGTGAGTTATTCATATTTCCTGAGTGTGGATGCTATTCGAGGTATTTTACAAGTTTTTTTTTTTTAATTTAAAAAACGAAATAAACGAAACCATTTTGTGGTTTTTATAAAAATAGCGAACTCAAGTCGCGCATATTTTTGGATGGATCGCAAAGGTCAACCCAAACGCAGAGCAATAGAAGGGTGTTGCCCTGGCAGAATTTGCAGAGAATTTTAGCAAATATAATTTTTTTTTTTTGTTTGGAGGTGAATTTTGGAGGGTGGGTAGATGAAATTGAGGGGAGGGTGAATTAATCGAAAAATGTCAAGTCAATTCGTGCTTTATATTTATTTATTCTTTGTCTTTTCCTTCACAATCGACAAAGAAACTGAGATGCGATTTATTTCACTTGAACGAAGGCCTTGTCTGACCTTAGACATCTTGAAATATAATCACATTTCAACATTCGACCTCTCTTTCGAGTTTCGGCAATATATGTCAAAATATTCCTGCATTTTTCTGTCGATTCATGTACGCGTTTACTTAACCTGTGCAAAGACAAATTTAACATTCTTTTTCTTTCAGCCTCCAAGGATGACACACAAAACAGCAAAGCGAAAATATAATTCGTACCATGAAAAATAGAATTATTGCCAGCGTCAAGAACTGTAAATAAGAAGTTGAGTTGGAGACAGAGACAAACGCCTGAATGTTGATTATTCTGTTTTTTTTTTTGTTTTGTTTTTTTTGGATTTAGGCAAAAATATTTTTAAACAAGTTACAGTTTCCGCGTTCTTCCTTTCCTATAGGTATCATTCTATGAAAATCGATGCCTCGAGTAACATAAAAAAATTCACACACACACACACACACACACACACACACACACACACACACACACACACACACACACATATATATATATATCTATATATATATAGATATATGATTTTTTTTCGGAGTTTCTAAAGTTTAGCTGCAAATATTTCGATTTTTCTTTAATTCCATGATAACATTTGCCCGTGTCTACTACTAACTGTAGTATAAATTATAAAACTATATTTCAGATTAATATCTTCATAGATAATTTATTTTCGTCCACCTGAAAAGAGGATATAATATAACAATAATAACTATTCCAAAAATTTTTATTACTCATCTGCACATACCGATTCCTTTCCTACGACATCATTTTGGTGGTTTTACAAGATTATGTTTGCCGAAACCGACTGAAGTATCAAAAAGTATTACAGTTTTAATTAATTGTGAAGCAAACCAACGAACGATGCGTCAGTTATGACTGAGCAGTAGTGCCTCGGAGAAATCAAGAAACCTTATAAAAAAATTGAAGTTTTTTCTAAAATTCGGCGACTACCCAAATAAATTGCTCCGTGAAGACTTGTGAGAAATAATATTTTTAAATTAGTAGAAAAAAAAAGAAGTTTGCATATCTATATTTGCTTCAATTTATTCACTCACTCTCTCTCTCTCTCTCTCTCTCTGTGGAAGTGGATCTCGGATTTTGAACAGAGTAACGCTCATAAAGAAATATTTAACTTGGATTTGAATCGTAGATGAAAGAGTGTAAGAACCTAGAAAAGAATGACGAGAAAGAAGAAAAGGACTAAAGAGATTTATGATAGAACTAATAAATGAAAAAGACGGGTTATTTATTATTAGTTGGTCTGTGTTTGTATTTTGAAAATGACGAGTAAATATAAAACAGAAAAGATGATTATCTATCTATCTATCTATCTATCTATCTATCTATCTATCTATGTTTGGGGCTATCTATCTATCTATCTATCTATCTATCTATCTATCTATCTATGTTGGGGCTATCTATCTATCTATCTATCTATCTATCTATCTATCTATCTATCTATCTATCTATATGCACTGTGTCAATAAAAAATTACAATTCAATCCTCTTCATATGTATGTATGTATGTATGTATGTATGTATGTATGTATGTATGTATGTATGTCCCTACTGTCACGTGCATGGAGAGAGACAAACAATAGCTAGGTCGCGTCGGCTCAGTTTATTCTCTTTACTACCAGTTATTAAACTTTACTACCACTTATGAAAGCTTTTACCGCGTAAAAGCAGTGGCTTATTATTTTTATTTATTTATTTATTTATTTATTGCATTAATTATGTCGTGGATTAATGAGGAATATATATATATATATATATATATATATATATATATATATATGTTTTTAATCATATCACCCCCGAGCAAGGTGGTAACGCCACTGAAGTGCAGGGGGCTACGTAGGAGTGAAAAGATTGCAAAAGAGAAAGCTGGAAACCACATCCTAAACAAGGAACAAGGGATGGGCCTCTTCACCTGTTCAATAGACGTGGGTGGAGTGTGAACCAGGCGATAGTTTAGTCTATCTACTCCAATGAATATATATATATATATATATATATATATATATATATATATATCAGTAATGAATCTGAACACTCAGCTACTGACGTATGTTTACATTGTATATAACACGCTAAAAGTCCACTTTATACCGAGCGCTCTTAGCTCAGCAGTATAATAGCTTACTGATGTCAATTCACTCGGGTTTCTATCTTGGCTAGAAGCAATCGGATGTCTAACTGCACTGATGAGATGCGAAACAGACCTGTCTGCGAATGACTACGTATATTCTTCGCTACTCCACGACATAATTATTGCAAAAAAAAAATTATTATATATATATATATATATATATATTATTTTATTTATATATATATCGTTTATATTTATTTGTACACACAGACACTCACACACACAAATACATACATACATACATACATACATACATATGTATATATCCCTCCTGTCATGCCCAGGAGTTTGAATTATTTTTGTTTTCTTATGTCGTAATGTAAGATATTCAATATTCGGTACATCAGTATATATGTTGCCGTCACTTTAGACAATATATCGATATTTTGCTGTTATTATTGACGACACTGACCCAGTCATTTTTTTTTATAATAAATGTGTTACTAGGTGAACCCGTGAAAATAATTCATGTATCAATTAATATTATTTTGCTGATTTAAAAAAAAATTCAGCTGATGTTGATTAAGTAAATATATTTTAATTTTTACTAATATGGCTAATAAAATATTATACACTCCTTTACTTGATATTGAATAACAAATATATATATATATATATATATATATATATATATATATATATATATATATATATATACTTTAAGTTACTACGAAAAAGAATAAACGAAATAAATCTATTATAGCACTTCTCGAAATAGTATACTTCTAGTGAAGGTGATTCCTCTTCGGTGGCCATGATTAGATTTGTTTTGAGGAATGACTTGGACTCTCACACTGTTTACCGTAGGGGCCTCGGTGATGCTTGTCAAATTGTCTTTGTGCCAAACACGACCGGAGTTTAAAAATATCAGAATGTTGAAGGTTGGATGTTGAAATGTGGAAGAATAAAATATTTCATTTGTACATTAAATTAAAATATTTTTTCAGAGAATAACAAAACTGTGAGATGAAAAAATAAAATGTTCATACAGAAAATGCATGTACTTAATTGTTCAAAGAGAAACATAAGTATCTTAATATCCCACAGAGGTTCATAGTTCATAGTTGATAGTAGCAGAATGTGTGTATATAAAAAGATTAAAAAGGTTGCTAATAAAAGTCTGTGTTCTTTTCCTTTTTATGGCTAGAGAAAAAGTGAAAAGGAAACTCAGGCAATAAAGGAGATTGTAATTATTGTAGTCAGTTGAAGTATCTTGTTGTTGTTTTCTTTGACGGCGTGTGAGTGAAGACGAAGAAAGAAAAATTGGAAGGAGAGGAAAAACGAATATGTGACGCGCCCTTACGTCCGGGTCGGCAAACTTGAAATTAGATTGTGTCGAAGTCCTTCAGATTCGCTCCCATGTCGGGCTGGCTTGACCGGTCAAGACATGAATAAGTACTGGATTTTAGTCATGTGATCGGCTGCAAACAGCATACCCATTTTCTGGGTGTGAAAAAAAAATTGACAGGGGTCATAGATCAATTTGCTATCCAATCAGAATCTAGAATATTACTAATTTGCTTAGGTCTGGTTTTTTTCCAAAATGTTTTTAGTCGTTTTGACCCGATTTGGTAGGTGTGCAATTTTACTTATTCTTTTGGGTTAATTGTTAGATTACATAAGATTTGTATCCTATATAGAGTTGTCCACGAGTGAAGCATGACTGTGGGAAGTGTATTCCAACTCTGAACTTTATTGATAGGCTTTAAGATTCTCAAAAGAGCCCTTGTTCTGTTGTCATAAGGAAAAATAACATTTCCTTCTCTTCAAGAATATCCAGTTATTCACAGGCAATTATTTGATGGAAATAATCTTAAAGGCCGATCTTCATTCATAATATTTCTTTGTTGCAGAATTCTCTTCCTCAAGTTCCCAATATAAAGTTCTCTATCCTCTCCATTCATACTGTAGCGTATATCTACCGATACAATATTTATATTTAGGATTCGACATGACGCACGATTAATCAGACATGATACATGACTCAGAAAATAAGAAATAAGATAACAATGACGCCAATCTAACCAGAATAAACATGTATTAACAATAATACAATTAATCGAGAGAAATATGCAAATTACTACGAAAGCGAATAGAAGAAGAACGAGTGTTCTCCCTTAGACTGTTAAGAGAAAGTCAAATGTTCATTGGAAGAAAGTCACTTGTTCAATGAAAGATTGATTGAAAGAAAATTCTGAAAAGAATAATAATGTACATACTGTTCTTGAGTTTCCATTGGAGTTTGTATTGGGAAATGTGAGTGTGTGTTCATGCATGTATGTAAGAAATAAGATGGCGCCACTGATTGCTACCTGCAATCGAGTGCGGATGTGTGGGAGTGAGAATTATACGGATGTCCCCAGCTACCTTGAGCTGGAGCCTCACTCGATTTAGGAATGACGCATGTTCCCAAGATCGCTGGCCTACGATCGTGGCCTAACTAGCTTGCAACACGTGTTTGCCCTGCTTATATGGACGCGTGGAATGCGCAAGTAAAAAAACAAAAAACAAAAAAAGAACAGATTTAACACGTGAACACAAAATGACCAATCAGGATAAAACAATCACTGCCTGCTAACGTAGCGTGTCTCGCAGATGAAAACACGTATGTTGTTTTAATGCGTAGGAGTAAAGGTGTGAACATAATACTATTTTACATATATGTTGAATTATGTGTATGTATGTATGTGGGTGTGAATGTGTGAACCCCACAATATCATTTCTTCGCTGTAAATCTCGGTTCCTCATGTTCTCAATTTAAAATTCTCTTTCCTCTTCAAACATATCATTTCCTCGCTGTTGAATTCGTTTCCTCGTGTTCTTAATTTAAAATTCTCTTTCTTCTTCGTTCATATTTCTTCATTGTAAATCTCGATTCCTCATGTTCTCAAGGTAAAGTTCTTTTTTGTCTTCGTTCATATCATTCATCCTTGCTTGCATTCATTCTCTATAGTGGTTACAGATTGCTTCTCTCTCACTTCAGCTTGTAATCGTTATCGTCTTCTTCTCTGCTGTTCTCTTTGTTGTCTTATTCATTCTTACATTTTATGGTTGATGGCGTAAATAGAAAAAATATTTGTAAGAAATTAGAATTTTTTATTCGGAAGAAAATGCGTAGTTTCGATCAATGGGACTAAAATCGCATTACCATCAAACTTACTTAATCTTGAAGAAAATTCTTCTTATTCTAATATTTTTTTGTTATTTTTTGTAATTTAGTTTTCCTATTTTTGTTATAATTTTTTATCAGTATATCTTTTCTTCATAAACAATTATTTAAATGTTTATTATAATACTTCTTTATACATTTACTATTTCTACTCCTATTATAAAATGCAAAAAAGCAAATTGAAAATGATATATTTATACATAGGGCAGTAAACAACGGATTGCTTGAGTAATTCTTCTTCAAAAGCGTGACACATGTAGATACTACGGTATTAATATATAGATTAACCAACGGATATTAGAAAAGTTGATAAAGGATATATATATATATATATATATATATATATATATATATATATATATATAAATTCAGAAATTATAACATGGATATGTTATAATATGACTACAAAAGTAGCTATTTTATTTCGACACTTCAAATTGAATGGTTTTAAAAGGTTAAAAACAAGCAAAACCCCTTTAATCAGGGAGGCATTGTTGTATGTACAACGTGAGCCAATCAGAGTAAAGTAACTTCTAATTTGGAGAATATGTGAGCAGACATAAAAATAATGTTGGGGGTGCGCATTAGTATTAATATTTGATTAAACTGAAACCAGCATCATTAATTAACTATTAGATCTACTTTATTGTTGTTGCAAAATTTTAAAAAAATTGTAAGTTTAACAATTTATTAGATTTAGAAAGTTATTCATATATTAAACGAGGAAGAGAAAGAATGCACACATAAATAAACCTACAAACATCCAAATATAGACGAGTATATTCACAAACACTGGAAAACAGACACATATGCAGATTGATAAACCCACGCATATATACATGTAAAAATTACAAAATTTTGTTTTTATCGACTTTTAAAGCTCTATTTGGACACAGACTGAATTGCCACATTCTGGATACAGTCAGGGCGAATTCGTAACGTGACCAGCCTTGAATGAATGAGGTCGGGGTAGACACAATCATATTTCAATGCATGAACATATAAACAGAATTAGATATGTACTTACGCAAATACAAAAGCTAAGAATAAAAATGTACACGACTAAAAACTCCACAGATCGTAAAAAATATATAACCAGATAGATGGAAATACACGAAACCTCTGGCATCAAACTTGGTAGATGCACTATACACAAATTAAATGCGTAGGCATGTACAAAACGTCACACATATACATATATATGCTAAGCCCCATATCGTTCATATGAAATTATGCCTGTGTGAGCCCCAGTTGTCTAGTTCGCGTGTGCGTGTGTCTCTGCGCACGTCAATGGTTGTACAAGTGTTAATCTATGTCCGCATTTGTATAAAAGGCGACAAATATTCCTCCCAACTTTCATCCCACTTCCATAAAAATTCATCCATACACGCAACTCTACATATATCCAGTATTTTAAATAAAAAATTAAAACTGACGATCGCAAAAAAGTGAAACCCAGGACCACAAACTTACGCCTATCTATCTATCTATCTATCTATCTATCTATCTATCTATCTATCTATGCACCCACACACACACACACACACACACACACACACACACACACACACACACATATATATATAATATATACACACATATACATATATATACATACACACATACACATATACACATACATACAAATACATACGTATATATATATACACACATACATACATACATATACAAACATACGCAAACACATATATATAGATATAGACATGCATACATGGACATCTGAACATACATACATACAAATATGAATATATATACATATACACACATACATACATATACATATACATACACACATACATATATATACACATATACCAAAAGCATACAGCCATACATGTAAGACATACACACACATAAAAGTAAATGCATACATATCAGCAAGTAAAGCAAATATCAATATGTCTACTAGTTAAAAAAACAGATGTACACTTATATATATATATACATACATACATACATACATACACTAATATTTAGACATTAATCTGCCTATATTTGATGGGTACCTTCATCTGACTCGGACACTCTAACAAATACCCCCCCCCCCCCCCCCCGCCGGTACACAATCCGGCACATATCAACACAATAACACTCGGCAAACACCCAACTCAACACCGACCGCCAACTTAAACAGACATGAGGCATCTAATCCGACATCGATTATCGCGCCAATACTCGAAAGAGCCCAAACCAATACAAACCATCCGGCCAAAGCCCAACACGTTTCCCAATAGCAAACCAACACCTAATAACCATGATTCTCAAGGCCCAAGTCCCACACTGTTTCCTAACTATTTATAATTCCCAGACCCCGCGAAACCGATGTTGGGTAGAACACACCACAACCACACAACCCACTGAACAATATCGGGTCGAATGGCCAGCAAAAATCAGTATGTTAACACATGGCGAACGACATACCCAGTAAAGATCAACCAGAACGTCCAGCCTGAACAAAAACATCCATCAAAAAAGCAGTTAAAGAGATTTTCCTTAATTTTTCAATATTACACCCCGGATTTTAATGTAAATGCTGAACTATGTTTACATTGAACAGTAAGCTCATTCCTCTGGTTTAACAGTTTAACCTTATCCCTAAATTTGATATTTTCTAATTTTTCTGTTAAGACAGAGGTAGCAAGGTGCACGGAGGGAATTACAAGTTCGGGCCTTTGTAAGGATTTTCCGTTTAACAGTGTGTGCTTTGTCTTTTTCCTTTAAAGACCAATAGTATTTGGAGAATGAAAAGATCTACAAAAAGAAGAAAAAATTTAGAAAAAGATCTAGAAAAATCATTTGGTTTACGTGTCCCTACAATATGATGGTTAAAACTAAATTGGGACAAAAATTCTTAAACTTAATCAGCAAACACTTTCCCAAAACTAATCCTCTTAGCAAAATATTCAATAATAATACACTCAAGTTAAGCTATAGTTGCACAAATAATCTAGAAAAAATTATTAAAAAACATAACAACAAAGTCCTCAATAAGTATTATGATACAAAAAACACGGTAAATTACAATACTCAAATACATCGCACCAAGGACAAAGGAACTAATACCAACGGATGTAATTGTAAAAATCCTAAAGATAGCCCGTTGCATAATAACTGTCTTGTTAGCTCCATAGTTTATCTTTGTACGGTCTCCACAATTGAAAATCCTAATACTATAAAGGTTTATATCAGTTCTACTAAAAACCCGTTTTAAACTCGCTGGTATCAGCATACATTGTTTTTCAATAGTAGTTTTTATAAATACAGCACTTCATTTTCCAAATACTATTTGATCCATGTATTTGTCTTCCGGTCAAGCAGACTGATACCGAGCATGATGCTTTCCATTTTGCGCAAACTAGCAAGATGGAATAATAGCAGCAGCATTAAGTGCCCACGTAGATTTATTTTTGCTATGGTAGATTTTTTCCTCCTCATGATGTGGTCTACCTTGCAAAAGGCTGACCAACTGAACGCTATCCTTCGTTTAATTTTAGGCAATATGTCTCCATTACTTTTAACCATTCGTCCCAGATAAATATAGCTATCCACCTCTTCTTGTTAAGCATGACCTTTATTTTTCCAAGTTGCATGTTTAGACTAATTCTTGCTGATACCATCAGCAAATTCAAGGTGGGCTAGGAATTCTCCAACTATGTTGATTTCTCTATCCTCCCAGTTGATTCTGCTGACCACAGCATCTTGTAGGCATGATGTGAAAAGTTTTGGCCAGTTGCTGTCACCTTGTTCTTCTCCTCTTTCTAAGCTGATCTTGTTGCTGTACTGTTGATGTTTCAGTTTTGCTGTGGCTCCATCATTGAGATATTGTATAAATTCGATATAGGCTTTGTCGACTTCTTGGTTCCCCAAGGATGTAAAAAGTGGTTCGAATTTGATGGAGTCGAAAGCCTTTTCATGAGAAGTTGATATGCCGCTAAGAAAACAAACAATAAAAAAAGAACAATAAAAACGAAATTTAAATCATTGACAAGAAGCAAGAATTGACCAGGTGATTTTGCAAATATATGCAGGGAGCAAAAATACAGAATATTAAAAAAAACATTTGGTTAAACAAATAAAAACAAATAAACTAGTACCTTCAAATAAATATTAAAAAGATAAACGTGTAAAGAAGTTCATAAAAACTGATTTCTCAACAGTAAATTTTAGTGATAACTGTAGAGTTAAATTGCATGGACATAGTAACTGGACTAGAGAAAGAGCCTGTCACAGAAATAGTTAACCAAGTAATACTTAAAAACAATGAAGTCATATTTTGAGCTAGTAATGTTGACAGAAGGATGTACGTGTAGTTTAGACGTTATTGATTTATAAAGTGGGATTGGCGTGTCGATTTTAAGTTCCAGTCGAGGCAGTTGCGTTTTATTTTAACAAGTACTCATTGTAAACGTATGAATCGATCTATTCTACTCCTAATTAGAAGTTAATATAATAGGAGAGTAGACTGGGATTTCTAGCTTTAGGTAGCAACGATTCTAAGAGAGAGACAACTCCGAATTCATAACCTGTTCGGAGTTGGGCTAGAAACTTCATTCGCATTAAAAAAAAATACTATTTGCTATAGTAACTATAGCACAGCAACACCTAGACTTTGATGTTGTAGCCATATTCTTTACTGGGAGTCTACAGGGTTAACATACATAAATATTGTAGACAAAAGCATTATATGTCTCTTGACATTTGATGATGACATCAAGATAAACACAGAGATTTATTGTAAGGTCTTAGACTTAGACTTCTACTCAGCTTTTGAGTAGAACACGTCACAACCAAGAAGCACTAAGCTAAAGTGGGTATTTATGCAAAATAATGCTCCTTCATATAATAGAGCCCACAATAATGGAATAACATCAAGCCTTTTATTTAGGTATTTCAGTAGAAACTTGCGGTTCATTATTAAAATAAACTTATATGCTAATTGAAAACAATATTTAAATAAAAGAAGGAAAACAGAAAATATAAATGGTAAGTAACAAAAACTGCTGTCAGTCATGCTAAAGTCGAAACAATGATAAATACTAAGATTAACCAAAGTTCAACCAAAGTTTACAGCTAAGACTCTCTTTGCTACTTCCCAGAAGTGGAATCACTCTCAATCCTCACATATTCCAATTGTAAGAAGGGAATATAGCTCAGACACTGAAGCTGTTCAATCCTCACTTTGATAGAGTTCATAGACTTATTTTCTACCCGATAAGTTTTCTCCATAGACACAATGTTGCAAGCCTGTTGCTAACTCTATCGCTAGATCCAAAACAACTGTTCAGATAAGATCCATTCGTTAGTTCTACACAGATTCTAATCAACCTCATTTTGTCCATATTCCAAATGTAAGGCAAACATTCCACTTAAACAGCCTTTTTCCAAAGTATTGCTACAATTCCAACCCGGCGGTTTCACTTTCCTCATTGCAGTAAGAGAAGAAGGGGCGGTGTAATATCGGTGTCAGTATGGAAGTAGTCACGAGAATTAAGCAAACATTTTTCACCGTGGTCTATATGCGTATGTGCATGGCGCCCCCACTCAAGTTAAAACAACTCTGTGTCCCATACTGCCTGAATGGGGAGAGTCCCACACAGATGCTTTCCTGTAAACTTTAGTCTTAACCTCTTGAAATCAACAGCCAATCATTATCTATACTCATTATACTCATAATCTTCACCTCGTAATCCCTCCTCTTATAGATTTATATAACACACCTCATTCAGTAACCTTCAGTGGCTTTTAAATCTTGTGCTGAAGGAACTTTAGAAAAAAAAAAAGAAAAATAGAAAAATTGGCAAAATCAAAGAATTAAAATGGTATGATGTTTATAGCATGTCAAGGGTCCCATTATAAATTGTAAATAAATAAAACATTTTACTCAAGTATATTGGATGTATGAAATATATATCTGTCGCCTATATGCTTGGGATTTTGTATTATACGCCTATGGCTTAGGGGATAGCGACTCCGACTGACACCAAAGCGAGTCGAATGTCGATCCCGGTCAGAAGCAAGTGAATGTGTCTAACCACAATGATGAGCTGCAAAACCGGCTTGTATGTAGATCGCTAATATATTTTTCTATATATATTCCATTGCGTTTATTATATATCGTGACATTGTCATAATGAGTTATTATTAATATTTTAGATAAGGATAGAGTTTAAAACCTGAGACCCATATGTTATAAAGCTTAGAGAAATTGAAATTGGTTACTTTTCTAAATCTGTATCACCCCAAGCAAGCCAATGAATATTTAAGCATTTAAATTTTTACAGATTAAAGTTGGCTAGAAAGCATGGAGACAAACGGGAGTTCTACAAGCGAGAAGTGAGAAAAAATAAATTCTTTGCATAAAATTTACAACTAGGTTTAGCCAACTCAACTCTAAATTGATGAGATCCTAAACCATGTTAGTCTTCTTCTTCTTCTTCTTCTGTGTACCTTGTCCCTTCAGGACGTGGGTGATCATGGCTTTCCACGTCTCCCTATCCCTGGTGGCTCTTAGCACGCCTTCTCTTGTTACACCACGCAATCCTCGCTCTATCATCTACCTGATTAGGTTCTTCAAATATGTTATCCGCTGCTTTCCCCTGTCTCTTTTCCCCTCTATCTGGCCTGTTAGTATCAGGTTCTCCAAGCCCTCCTTCCTCATTGCATGTCCCAGGAACTTCAGGTGCCTCTTTCTGATGCTCAGTATTAATTTCTTTTTCGTTTCCATCATTTCCAAAACCTCATCATTGCTCACATGATATCCGCAGCATCCTTCTGTAGAACCACATTTCATTTGCTTCAAGTCCCTCCTTCATCTTTGATGGTGTTGTCCAGCATTCACTGTGATATTGAAGAACCAACATCACATAGCAATCCAGTACTCTCTTTTTTGTTTCTAGCAAAATTGTCCGGTTTCTTAAAACTTTACTGAACTTCTGGTATGCTTCCTTCGCCTTGCCAATTCGCCGTCAGATCTCTGTGTCGCACTTTCCGTCATCTGTTAGAACACTTCTCAGATATTTAAACTTCTGTACCTGCTTGATTTTAGTATCCCCGATTTGTATTTGGCATATTGGCTGCCCTTTTTACTGATGACCATGCATTCGGTTTTCTTGCAGTTTATTTGTAGTCCTTTCTTGTCACTCTCTTCAGCTACCTTCTGTAGTAGGTCTTGTAGTTTCCTTTCTGTATCTGCTGTTAGCACTGTAAAATTCATAAAGTCTAGGTACCAAAGTGAAGTGTTCATCCGAACAGTTACTATGAAAGTATTTATAGAAAAAGCACAGAAGATGGTAGGAAAGTGACTGAAACCGAGCCGCCAGATCAAAACGAATAATATTGCTGATTCTTCTTTGGATGTTATCAATGAGCTCAAGGTAAATAGTAAGGGCACCGGACTATATGTAAAAGCAATATTCTAAGCATGGACAAATGGTAGAGTTATAAATATGTAAGATAGATTCTGAAGAGAAAAATTTTCTCGCCCTACACACTGAACCGACTTTCTTAGCAGCTGACTTAGCAATGGATTCAATATAGTCTTTTCACTTCATGTCTGCTAAGAACGTAAGCCCGAGAAGGTACAGCGTGTCACTTTTCTGGAGGTTATCCCAATTTCATTGGGAAGCATTGAGTTACATTAAAAAATCTGACATCTTGTTCTTTCGCTCTTGACATGATCGAAAACAAATTTAATCAAAAAAAGAAATAATAATGTTCATCAGATAAGGTTTCCACCTTGCTTATTTAGAATGTATCCTTTTAAAAGATTAAGAATCTCCAGTAATATCGAAAAGTGTTGTAACAAAGAAATTATGATTAAAAATCCCCCCCCCCCATTTCGTACGTAGAATGTTAACCTTTAGAAACGAGATTAACTGGAAGATTATTGATGCTCTGTATGAATTCCTATAACAAATCAATAATAAAATAAGCTATATGTTTACAACATTATATATCTAATTAGATAGGCGAGGAAAAAGCAAATAAAATATGCCGCGGGATAGATAGCAATGTTCAGTGAGGGATTAATGTCAACAATTCCATAATGCTGCAAGTAAATATGACATGTTTCTTAATGAATATATGAATAATAATGACATGCAAATCTGTGCGCAGGCGTACAAACACAGATAGAGATAAAGGTTTAAGCAAGTCATATAAAAAAAATCGTGTTTTTTTAACTAAAACTGAGCACAATGTTAGTCCTATCGCTATGTTATTTCAAATACAACCACATCTCAATTAACGACTGGGTTCTTTTCGTTTCAACGATCTGGTCATTAAACGAGTTGATTGCTAAGTGAGAAGTTGTAACGGGCGACAATTTCAATTTATTTTTAAACGTTTATACATTACAGTTTTCTAGTGAACTGTAAAGTTAATGAACAAATTCGAAAAACTTCTGAATTATGCACGTTATTTCGGTTTGTGTACTCTAATTAAAGTACACGCTTCCAGATTCTTTCCCACGTACGCAAGCGTCTTTCAAGGCTCTATCCCGGGTCTTACACTGTTTCTGTTATTCAGCAATGATCTTTCTGACGTCATCATTTCTCAAGTGGGCATCTATGTAGTTGACACCACTATTTATTCTCGTCTTAATAGTAAATCTGCTAAGGCTGACAAAGTAAACCTTGCTGCTCCTCTTGAAAAGGACCTCCAATAAGTGATGGACTGGGTTAGGAAATGCTTCGTAAATTTTAATTCCTCCAAAACGAAAATATTCTTCTTTAACCACCACAGAGAAGATTTCCATCAGAATGGATGACGCTAGTCTCGTCTCCTAGAGAACAAAAGATTTCAGTCAATTTCTCACTGCCGTGACGTGGCTTCCCTCTGTCTTTTCTACAAATATTTTCATGGCAACTGCTTTGACGTGCTTTTTTCCCTAGTGCCCTAATCACATGAATATAAACATGCAATTAGATTAGAATCTAAGTCCCAACCTTTTACCTTTAAAATAGTTAAATGTAACCGCCTCTTCTACTAGAACAGGTCCTTTTCTTGTACTAACCATTTATGGAACTCCCTTCCGTTTACTTCCTTCCCTGACAGCTACAATTTTCAAAATAATTGAAAGCTATCTTCTGCCCCCTTGAATCCCATCCATCTGGTATCCTTTTTTCAGTATCTACTGTACCCAGTTCTTTCTCACACTGTAACCCCCTGTGTGCATTAGTAGTGTTACCGCCTTGCTTGTGGTGATAAAATTTAAAAAAAAACAAGTAGTTTTATGAACTTTTCTCTTTATTCATTTAATTTATTTTTATTTATTTTGAAAAGTGAGAAAACAATGACCATCAAAGTTTATAAAGTATAGTACACTACTTATAAAATATTTGTAATATATATAATAGGTATAATTATTAAAACAAAATGGGATTGACGTAATATGTAAATTTATTTGACCTGATACTTAAATTTGAGGAATAAAAAGACAACAAAATGATAAAAATATTAGCAATAAGATTGATATTATATATATATATATATATATATATATATATATATATATGATAAATTATAGTTTAGAACATGTACAAATTATCATCTGCTACAAGGTGTACATTGAAAGAACAATGCCTCATCATTGTCTACCCGATAAAAGTTTGTGTTCTTTTCCTTTTTATGAGCAGAAAAAAATGAAAAAGAAAGTCAGGCAATAACGGAGATTGTACTTATCGAAGTCAGTTGAAGTATTTTGTTGTTGTTGTATTTTTTGACGGTATGTTGGTGAAAACGAAGAAAGGCAAATTGGAAGGAGAGAAAAGACGGCAAATTAAATTTTCTTTCATCACATTGTGACGAGGTCCTTTAGATTTGCTCCCATGTCGGACTGATTTGACCGGTCAAGTTCGTGAAAAAGTAGTGAATTTTAGTCATATGATCGGCTCCGAACAGCAACCCTATTTTCTAGGTGTGAAAAAAATTAACCGGGGTCTCAGATCAATTTGCTCGTTCTTATCCAATCAGAAATCAGAATCTTACTTTTCACACTGACATGTGAAATTTGCCTTGTTCTCGGTTTTTCCAAAATATTTTTGATCGTTTAGATCCATTTTTGCGGGCGTACAATTTTACTTTTTTCGTTTGAGTTAATTGTTAGATATGGGATTTGTATCCTATAAACGCTTTATTTCTGGTCGATAGCCGAGAAAACTATATTGAACTAAGAATCATATTATTCCTTCATCACTAATTCCTTCATCACTTCATCACTAACTAATTATTTAAAATGAATAAACGGATTAAAAAACAGTCTACTCCGCGATCGCGGTGAGCGGTCCCATCCGTTTACCCCTAGGTGGTTTCACGTTCTCTCTCTCTCTCCAAAGTTCATTTAATTTTATTACCTGTTAAAAAAAAAAGAATAAAATATAGCTTTAGTATTATGCCAATCACCATCATTCTTATTGTTGGGGAGTCACCCCATTTTACACACTCACTGGACACTTCCAAAGTAAACAAACAATCCTGCCTTCAGAGAAAGGAGTTGTAGTGGTAGTTGTCTGTTGTAGTTGTTGTTAGAGTTGGTATTTGTCAGAGCAGCTGAACCGCCACTCGTTGGTCAGCAAGAATACAGAGTATAACCTGGACTTACATCTGGTATATATTTGACTCCTACTAACAAGTATTCCTGAATCTACTAACCGTGTACAGGTTGTATATCTTTTATTCAATATACTTACATTTTTCCTCTCATATCTGTTTTTGTTATTATTATATTGTGTGGTTTTCTAAAGAAGAATTCAAGAACACAAGATTCGAAGAAGTTCACGCGGAGGAAAAATACATTTGCGCCAAACAAGAATTTGGCGACGAAGATTCTGACAAGTGCACAAGGAAGAGAAAAAGTCGTTGTCACATCAGTCGTAAAGAGCAAATAGGCGACAAAAAAACTAACTTACGCATAACAGCAAGGGAAAAAAACTTAGCGTCGAGGACCTCGAAAATCATATAAGAGGAGTCAACAAAATCAAATTGGCGAAACAGATTCTCGCAGAAGTCACACAACAAAATTGTGACGAATTTTTTCTCCCCCTGAATCACTTTAACAAAGTGTGCTACATACTGACTCAAATAAGTCGACCACAAACAAGTTGTCGACCTTGATACCAAAAAAGAAAAAAATGGAAAACTGAAGAAAGAAAGACAATATCAATTAAAAATAAAACAGATGGAAATGCAAAAGGCTAACGAAATAAGACAAATGGAAATGCAAAAGGCTAACGAAATAAGACAAAAGAAATGCAAAAGGCTAACGAAATAAGACAAAAGAAATGCAAAAGGCTAACGAAATAAGACAAATGGAAATGCAAAAGGCTAACGAAATAAGACAAATGGAAATGCAAAAGGCTAACGAAATAAGACAAATGGAAATGCAAAAGGCTAACGAAATAAGACAAATGGAAATGCAAAAGGCTAACGAAATAAGACAAATAAAAATGCAAAAGGCTAACGAAATAAGACAAATGGAAATGCAAAAGGCTAACGAAATAAGACAAAAGAAATGCAAAAGGCTAACGAAATAAGACAAATGGAAATGCAAAAGGCTAACGAAATAAGACAAATTGAAATGCAAAAGGCTAACGAAATAAGACAAATGGAAATGCAAAAGGCTAACGAAATAAGACAAATGGAAATGCAAAAGGCTAACGAAATAAGACAAATGGAAATGCAAAAGGCTAACGAAATAAGACAAATGGAAATGCAAAAGGCTAACGAAATAAGACAAATAAAAATGCAAAAGGCTAACGAAATAAGACAAATGGAAATGCAAAAGGCTAACGAAATAAGACAAATGGAAATGCAAAAGGCTAACGAAATAAGACAAAAGAAATGCAAAAGGCTAACGAAATAAGACAAATGGAAATGCAAAAGGCTAACGAAATAAGACAAATTGAAATGCAAAAGGCTAACGAAATAAGACAAATGGAAATGCAAAAGGCTAACGAAATAAGACAAATGGAAATGCAAAAGAGACAAATAGAGATGCAAAAGGCAAACGAAGAAAGACAAGCACAACTACAAGAACTGTTATTAAAATTAATAAGCACAGCTCTGGATAGAAACACGGAGAAGAGGGAGACATTTTCACAAGATGCGGTGTGGAACGCAATCGAAATTTTTAAATACTCAGTTGAGGAAGATAAAAATTTCGGAGAGTATTACAGGCGATACGAGGATATTTTTAATATCGACTGTCAGCAGTGGATTGGGAATAAAAAAAATTAAGACTTCTACTCAGGAAATTATGCACAGACGAACACACCAAGTTCGTAGACTATATTCTCCTAATAAAAAGCGTAAAAAAAAAATAGGTATTATCAAGCAGTAAAAAATTTACAACAGAAATCGCGCAAAAGAAATCTGTTTTTATTACATCGATAGTTACGGGAAATAAAACTTGCAAACCAGGCGAACAAGTAACACACATAAACAAAAGGAATGAAGAGCTAAGCTCGTCATTTTCCAAAAAAGATTGGCGCGATGGACAAAATATTTTGGAAACCGAAAAAATGCTAGCTCCTCCCAAAAAGAAGCTAGGGATGGGGTGTTAGGGAGTCACCCCATTTTACACACTCAGTAAACTCTTCCAAAGTAAACAAATAATCCTGCCTACAGAGAATGGAGTTGTAGTGGTAGTTGTCTGTTGTAGTTCTTGTTGTTAGAGTTGGTGTTTGTCAGAGCAGTTGAACCGCCGCTCGTTGGTCAGCAAGAATATAGACTATTGCCTGGGTTTCTTGTATATATTTGACTTCTACTAACAAGTATTCCTGAATCTACTAACCGTGTACAGGTTGTATATCTTTTATTCAATATACTTACATTTTTCCTCTTACATCTGTTTTTGTTATTATTATATTGTGTGGTTTTCTAAACAAGAATCTACAACACTTATAGTCTGTGATTACCAATATATTTTCAGTCTCATCTATCCTCGATACAATCTCGTGTTCTTTGTTGTTGATCTTTTGCTAAAACGCTTTTATTTTGTAATCAGTTTTAACATCATTTTCTCGCCTTTTTTATGTTTGTTTGGTTTCTTTTGTTAATATTTTCCTATTGAGAAAAGCTCACTAAGTACAGTCAGTCAGTCAGTTAAGTGCCATACGCGATACACGCTTGGGTGATCATGTCTCGAAAGAGACATGATTGACTGGGCAGAAGATTATCCCGCAGCTGGTTGCCATTGCTTTCTGCGGTAGACTGGTTACCGGCCAAGGCTATAGAACCCAATCTGTCCTGTTATTTAACACATAACTGAAAGGAATAGACGGATTAATACCTTTCCCTAGGGTATTTGCGCGTAAGTGAATGCAATGAATTCAGCTGGAATTCGAACTCGGCTCCTCGATTTCTCGTTCCGAGCCGATATCCAATGTACCACAACGCACATCCGTCTAAGTGCAGTAGACACATTAAATAGCGCAAACGTTCTCATTTTTTTACTACGTGAAAAAATCCTTTGAATATATTAGATGTGTCTCATATATATACGTCAGCACTTATACATAATAACTGACGTCTGACGGATGGATTTTAATATTTCAGAAACAAATGCGGATGTGTTTCGTCGAATTTTACTTTTAAATGAGCAACAACAAATAGCATCTAATGTTAGTATAATAAAACTTCTTTTATATCTTTTTCATGTTTTTTTTTTTTGTTATTTTCCTCAAATCTTCATTGAAAGCATTAAAATTTGCTAAGATTTTCTTTGTACTACACAAAAACGAAAGTGTAGAAAAGATAGCGACGATCGAACAATAAAAGTCGCATACATATCTTGTTAATCCCTAATTCATGTCACTTTAAGACGTTGGCGATCCTCCACAATTTCTTGTCCTTTGCATATCTTAACTTTTGTTTTGTTATTTTTACCATCTCTTCCAAATCCATTCACTCAAGTTTGCCGAAAAGGTTGTGCAGTACCTTCTTCTATCTCTCTTACCTTCAGTTTATCCAGTAAATATCTAATTTTCCAAGCCCTCTTTCCTCATTATGTGCCACAGAAATCTTCCTGAAGCTAAGTATGTGTCTTTTTTGTTGACATTGCTTTACATGTTAGGTCAATGATATTCTCAGCATCTTTCTGTAGAACCTCATTTCAGTTGCTTCAAATTCTTCATCTGTGAGGAGACTGTTTAGCATTCACTGTCATATAGAAGGACTGATACTGCATAACAGTTTACTACTCTTTTCTTTTTTCTAACAATATTTCCCTGTTTCTAAATACTTTGCTTAGCTTTTTAGAAGGCATCTTTCGCTATCCCATGTATTTGGATTTCCATGTCGCACTTTCTTTCCTTTGTTAATATATTTCACAGATATCTAAATTGTCGCAGTTGTTTGATTTCGGTATATCACACGCGTTCCAGAAGATGAGCAAAATACTAACACACAGGAAAATCTCAATAGAAACGAAGAAAAGAGTGCTAGACTGCTACGTGATGTCAGTTCTTCAATACGGCTGTGAATGCTGGACAATATCATCGAAAATGAGGACAAAACTGGAAGCGGCCGAAATGTGGTTCTACAGAAGGATGCTACGGATATCGTGGACTGAGCATACAAGCAACGACGAAGTGTTAGAAAGAATGGCAACAAAAAGGAAATTGATGCTGAGCATCAGGAAGAGACAACTGAAGTTCTTGGGACATGCAATGAGGAAGGAGAACCTGGAGAACCTGATACTGACTGGACAGATAGAAGGAAGGAGAGACAGAGGAAGGCAGCGGATAACATATTTGCAGGGACTGATCAGGTGGATGACGGAACGGGGGTTGCCAGGAGCAACAGGAGCAAACATACTAAGAGCCACAAGGGATAGGGAGACGTGGAGATCCATGATCGCCTACGTCCTGAAGGGGCAGAGCACATAGAAGAAGAAGAAGAATTTGGATGTTGGGATTTTTAAATTTTTTTTTTGCTAAATACCATGTATTTATGTCTTCTTGCAATTGAAACTTAATACTTTCTTCCTACTTTCTTCGAATACATTTAATACTTTCCTTTCTGTATCTGCTATCAACACTGTGGCATCTTCATAACTTATGCTGTTAAGACTGTGGCCGGCAATATTGAATTCTAGTAGCACTTCTAATTCACTCAGAATCGCCTTGCAGTAGAGGATGATAAGCTAGGTTGAAGACCCATCCTTGTCCTTTTTATTTTTGTATATTTATTGAAGTTATTTCCTATCTGTATGCAGGTGGTTTACTCTCAGTACAGCTTCTGGATTTTTTTAATAACCTTTCCAGATATGTAATGATTACCCAGCAGTTCCAGCACTTCCTTGTGACGTAATTTAACAAATGCTTTACATAATCTATAAAATATAGGTATACATCCTCTTGTATTTTTATTGCCCTCTCTAATATCATTCTAAGTATAACGCATCCCTTGTTTCAGTATCTTTAACGAATCCGCACTGTTCTTGACTTATTTTCGGTATGATAAGTTTTGTTACATGACTCATTAGGCTGATTGACCGATGGGCATCACATTCGTTTGCGCCTAGATTCTTATTCAGTGCTATGAATATGGATCTATTTAGGTCTTCCTGTATATCGCTACTGCTGTACATTTAATTTATGTTTGTAATCTTATTAAAGCCGAAATCGTCTTTTATGATTCCGTATCGTCCTGATGTTTTGTCTTTGTTGAATATAGTCATTACCAATTCCACTTTAGATTTCAATATTTCTGATCCTTCGTCATTTTTGTCTATTTTCGGTTCCGAGTTTTCCGATGTATTCTTTCCACGTCTGAATTGTTTCTCCTTTCTCTTATATAAGTGTTCCAACTTTTGATGTTATGCGTCGTACTGATGAGAAAATCTTTTTTTCTGTTAGTTCTCTTATTTTTATGCTTATATTCCCTCTCTGTAATATTCATTCTTTCTATTTCTGCATATTTTTCGTTGAACCGTTTCTTTTTAGGCTGCCTTCATTTGCTTTTAATTTATTTGTGCAGAGTACTATATTCTGATGTGCGTTGTGGTACAGTGGATATCGACTCGGAACGACAAATCGGGGAACCGAGTTCGAATTCCAGTTGAATTCGTTGCATTCACTTACGCACAAATACCATTGGGAATGGTATTAATCCGTCTCTTCCCTCAAGTTATGGGTTAAACAATTAGACAGATTGGATTCTATAGCCTTGCCTTGCAACCAATCTACCGCAGAAAGCAATGGCAACTTACTGCGGGATAATTTTCTGTCCAGTCAGTCATGTCTCGAAAGAGACATGATCGCCCAAAGTGTGTATCACGTATGGCACTTAACTGACTGACTGAATATATTCTGTGCCGTAATACGATGCCATTGTTAATGTCTCCTTTTCATCATGTAAAAAATTTCATATTATCCATTCTTTATGCCTGTCTATTTTCCTTTAGGAAAAATCCGTCTCTTCCCTCAAGTTATGGGTTAAACAATTAGACAGATTGGATTCTATAGCCTTGCCTTGCAACCAATCTACCGCAGAAAGCAATGGCAACTTACTGCGGGATAATTTTCTGTCCAGTCAGTCATGTCTCGAAAGAGACATGATCGCCCAAAGTGTGTATCACGTATGGCACTTAACTGACTGACTGAATATATTCTGTGCCGTAATACGATGCCATTGTTAATGTCTCCTTTTCATCATGTAAAAAATTTCATATTATCCATTCTTTATGCCTGTCTATTTTCCTTTAGGGTGATCTCAAATTCTGATAATGCTAAAACTTCTGTTTATATGCCCCACTTCAAGTTTCCATTGTCATTTTCTCCATTTTATCCACTTTTAACACTATCTATATCTTCCTCCTTGGCATTCGAGTCAATCGAGTCGGTCTGCTTTACTGCAATCTGGCTGCTGTCTTGGTCTTCTTCAATTTCCGTAGTTTTACTCTAACTTTACATTGGAATCCCTTATTAATCGTTATATAGTCAATTTGTTTTTTTCGTTTCTTATTCTGGGTTTCTCCACGTCTATATACATCTTGGGTGTTCTTGGGTACCACCTGATCATTCACTGTACATCATTAAACTCATATTTCTGCGCGTTCATTACGAGATCTTAATCTGAATCAGCCAACTATTTCACCATCTCCATCATTCCCTACTTTGGTGTTCAAATCTCCCTTAAACTTTTAAATTCTTGCAATTTATATTGAACCTTGGTGCTTTAAGAGTAAATTTTTTCAATTTCTTTTTCTATACTCTGTGTTCTCGGTGCATGTATATGAATATGTTGAAAGGATATCCTTTTAGTTTAATGACAAAATGTTTTTGAGATAATTAACAGGATTCCAATAACACAATTCTTTATAACTTTATCTAGTATCAGTCAAATTCCTCTTTCATTTTTTATTGTTTTCATTCCAGTAAATATCACCTGAATAAGACCGGAGCGTACAACATCCTAAACTTCAGGAATATGGCAATACAAATGAGGACACCACTCCAAATAATGTAAATAGTGTCAATATTTGCAACATCTTATACCAGAATTATAGATAAAAATAAATATATTGATGATAAAATATATTTTTTATGAGTAATTTGTGTTTTACTTCCTAAAACGTATTTAAAAAATAAGTTGAATTTTAGTTGACCGTTAAAAAGCAAAATAGGAATAAACGGAGTACTTTATAGTAAAAAATTGAATGAAAAATTAATATATTAGGAACTGTGTTATATAAAGTTAATGAGATAATTATATTCAATAAATTTAAATCCGATATGTTTAGCTATTGTAAACGAGTTTCGCAAATGATGCCAAACAAAATTTTGTTTGCCTGATGCCAAACAAAATATTTTAAAAGTCATTTAATTCAAAGAAATTCTGTCATCATAAAATATATACACACTATATTCATCCGCAGACAGATCTGTTTCGCTGTACGACTTAGTACAGTACGACTTAGACTCCGGTTACTTCCTAACCCAGGATCGAAATCAGACCGAATTGGCACCAGTCGGCGATATTACCCCTAGGCCACGAGCCTCCAGTCGAATACAGCAGGCTTTTTAGCGTGTATAAACACACCCATTAGCTAGAGTGCTCCAATTCATTATCGAATGAGCGGTGCGTAAATGCCGAAGTAGCTACTGTTTGCAAAGTCTACCACTCTTCCAGAGTGCTCAATCAGGGTGTGTATGATTACAATATATATATATATATATATATATATATATATATATATATATATATATATTATGATTATAATATATATATTTATATATAATATATATATATATATATATATATATGTTGTTATGCTGACTTTTTCTCACATACACACATATATATATATGTGTGTGTGTGTGTGCGTGTATGTGTGTGTGAGAGAGAGAGAGGGAGAGAGAGAGAGAAAAAAGTCAGCATAACAACACTTGTTACTTTAGTTATGAAGGATAAAATAAAATAAAATAAAATAAAGTTACTTCCATGTTTATTTTGTTTCATGTCATATTTCTGTTCCTGAATTGATAGTTAGGATATGATTTTTGTTTAATTAAAGCTGTTTGACGTAGATAATTCAAAGATTAAATGTAGATAACATTTTATACACCCTTGTTAATGGCGTGAGAAGTGAGGTATACGAGGCTCCAGCAAATTATACATACATACTAATGTACGTTGCCGTAAAAAATAACTACAATTCTTAGAAAAGTTTTGAAACTATTTATTTAGATTCAATAAAGTGGAGATAAAGAATTCACAACTAAAATAGAAGCCAATGAACCGTTTACGTAATCCGTTCTCTTTATGTTTTTTAGATGTTCAATGGTATCTATGATTCATTGATTACTCCTGATATTATATGAATGAATAGCTTTTTGTTCAATATATTTTTATAATAATTAATTATTATATAGTTTGATTGTAATAAGATATGTGTAAAGAAATATATCAAGATAAAGAGGATTAACTTTTCAAGCAAAATAACTTATGCGCTGATTCTCTACTTTTTTTTTTGCTTTCTACGGCAGCGAACTAACGCGAACCGAAATTGCAACCAAAAAATCTTCGCTCCCAGTGTAACGAAAAGATTTACGAAAGGCCTTCAGTTCTCGGCGAGATATGTGCGATGACTTGGCCTTTAATAAAAATCGCCATGAACAAGGCTGAATGTTTGGAGATCTTAGTGTGGACCAATTTCACATTAATGTAATGTGAGTCGCTTTCTCTTCGGTTACTAGCCTTATATATGACAATACACTGATCAGAAGCAAGGCCTCTAATCAGGAGAGTCGATATTTTGTAGAACCACTTTTTAATTGCTGTTATTTCTAGGTTCTGACTTGAGTGGTAGCACCTGTTAGGGTCCCAACTATGGAAAAATAGAGAAATCCCAAACAAACAAACAAACAAACAAACAATTCTTCTTCTTCAAGGAAGTCCATAATCACCTACATTCTCTTCAGAATGTAGGTGATCATGGATTTTCACTTGGACCTTTCTCTTGTCGGTTTCAGTATTTTTCCCCCCAGTATCTCCCCCAAGCCCCACTCTGCCATCCATTTGCTCAAGCCTATCAAGTATGTCTCGCACTGCTTTCCCTTGTCTCTCTTTCCTTCTATCTGTCCTCATAAATTCTCCAAGCCCTTTTTCTTATTACGTATCCCAAGAACCTCAACTGTTCTTTCCTGATGTTAAGTATGAGTTTTCTTCTTGTTCGCACCCTCTCTAACCCCTAATCGTTTTTCACGTGTTCGGTTTATGGTATTCTCAGAACCCTTCTATGAAAAATACATTTTCAAAGTAAAAATACCATCAATACATTTATATATATATATATATATATAAAAAGAAAATGCCAACAACACCGATTTATAGTAAGATTAACTAAAGTACCTATTTATAGTAGAATGACCAACAATATATTTTATTGCCAAATAACCAAAAATACATTTTATCTGTAGTCGAAGCTATAAATTTGGCATTTCGGCATCAAATTTCTCATAGAGGTTGATATGCCGCTAAACAAACCCAATCAAGCAACCAGTCAACCAACATGAAAGAACTTTTTCATGGCCTTAAACCATATAATATTTCACAATTTCTTAAAGAAATCAAACTGTATTCCAGATTATAACTTCAACAAAATTGCAACGTAAAACACCCATATTTTCCCCGTAGTAATTATATTCACATAAACAAGCATATGCAGAAAAGCTGTGTATCAGCTACCATATATACAATTGTGAAAGCAGAACAACATATATCCTATTTTTACTACTTCACAGCTTCCAATAAAAATTAAATTTCGGCATTAAATAGTCCACAAGGAACTGATATGCTGTTAAACAAATCTAATTGTAAAATCAAAACAATTCGGTTACGTTGAAAGCACCAGTTTTAGCCGAATGATTAAAGTTAACACATTCAACACCAAGACATTGTTAATGTCTGTCTTCTTGGAAATTCGCGCTTTGTTTATATTTAGTTCCTTGCACGCTGCTTTCCAGAATTGCTATGCTGTCTCTGGGGATTCTTCATTATTCTGTTCTTCGATTAGTTAATCAACATAATGTTGGAGCTGAAGATGTTAATCAACGTTTAACCTGAGAAGAGTAGCCTATTAGAAACATCGGATTACCTGTCAAAAAGCTTCTTTTATTAGCTTTCAGTGGGTACACGGTCATGATTTCCACATTTTCTTGTCTCTTGTCACGCTAAGCTACCTGTAACTGTTCCAAAATGTCTACGGCTCTTTTTCTGCCATCCATTCACAAAAACTCAGGAAGTCAGTTACTCGCTGTTTCTCTCTGCATCCCTTGTCTCAGTACACCCTGTGAGTGTTAAATTCTCCAAACCCTCAATTCTAATAATATATTCCAGAGATTTAACCGCTTTTCTTTTAGCTCTTATTATCCTTAAACCTTCTTACTCACCCATATACACTGACAATCGTATTCTCACCATTCTCTGTTGCTCTGTGTCGTTTCTGCATCTTTGAGGAGATTGTCCAATATTAACTTCCATATCATAGATTCTATATTACATAAGAGTTCAGCGACCTTTCTTTTATTTCCCAGGACAAATTCTTTTTCTTTGTTACTAATATTCACTCTATTCAAGGCCCAATAGCCATTCGAGGTAGAGAGTAATTGAAGAATTTTGTTGTGTGAGCAGTAAGCATAAATGGCGAAAGGCACGGTGTATGGACATATATAGGAAAGATAATAGCTAACTCTAAACAGGAACAGGCTAAGATAGTAGTGGTCAAGAAAGAAACCACTTAGGAGCAGATTAAAAAAAGTCATGTATTAATACTTCACTTATTTTCTGGATGACATCTTTATTTCTTGTACCACTTTGAATGCCTTTGAAACATTTACTATTGTTTGTACCTTACTACACAAATAGTTAAATTCCTGTGTGTTCTTGAGTTTGACAACTGACCAAGAAAACAACAATAAACAAACAAAAAAACGAAGAGAAATTACCTAAGAGCCTGATTTTATTTGTTGATGATGGGCATGCAGTTTGATTTGAGGATTAGTCGTATCGCCTATCGCTTACAGTTCCTAACTCCCAATATTCTTGCAGCATATTCACCAGTAAGTCTACAAGACTTTTCAGTTCTTCCTTCTTAGTCTTGCGTTCCTCTATGAAACATATTCATAACCAGAATTAATGGTTAGTCCTTTCCTCTTGCTTTCTTTTTCTGAAAGTTATTAACTTTTTTCTATGTCTATCATCAACAAAGTATCCTTCACGTATTTTATGTTAGGACTATCTTAACCAATAATAAATCCACATAGGCCCCCTAATTTTCTTAGAATCGTCTCACTATACAATTGAAATAAAATCGGCGAGAAAACGGATCCTTGTCGTAACTCTATTTCTTTTTATGTATTTACTAAACTCGTTTTCTATCCGCCTGCAGGCTGTTTGTTCCCAGTATGAGTTAAGGATTACTCGAATATTTTTCTCGTATTAATCAAGCTTTTATAGTATTTCAAACAGCTCTGTGAGTTGTAGCGTATGAAATGCCTTTGTATAACCCATGAAGCGTAAGTCTAGATCTTTCCGCATTTGTATTACTCGCTCTGATAGCATTCTGATCAGATGTAACACTATTTTTAGCCTGGCCGGACGGAAGTAATTATATTAGTAGTATTATTAATTGTTGCAGATCAGACGGAAGAAATTGTGTTGGTTCGTATTATTAATTTTTATAAATCGAAAAGAACCAACTAAAAAAGAAAGTTGTTTGTTCTAATCTAAAGTGACACCAGCCCGGCCTGTTTCCCCGGTGAGCTAAAGGGACCACCGCTATTCGCCACGTTGTGAAAGTTGTGAATTTTTTATCCGAATAGCGGGTTCTCGTTCCCTCAGGTCGATCCGATGATAAAGGATGAAATGGCTGGGGTTTACGCTGGAAGAAAATCACTATCCGTGCAGAAAAGGGTTCTGGTCATAACCGCAAGGACATAAAAAAAGCAACACTTCCAGTTCCTGTACAAAGAGTCTTTTAAGACTACTACTTTTATGTGGTACAGTGGATATCGGCTCGGAACGAGAAACCGGGGAGCCGAGTTCGAATTCCAGCTGAATCCATTGTATTCACTTACGCGCAAATACCCCTGGGAAAGATATTAATCCGCCTATTCCTTCCAGTTATGGATTAAATAGCAGGACAGATTGGGTTCTATAGCCTTGGTCGGCAACCAGTCTACCGCAGAAAGCAATGGCAACCTACTGCGGGATAATCTTCTGCCCAGTCAGTCATGTATGGCACTTAACTGACTGACTTTTATGTCGCTACCAAAGAATTTACACGAATACAAAGAGTTTTAACGAAATTCACTCGTTTGGGTCGGAAGGTAACAGAGAGAAAAAGACGCCTTCAGTCAGATATAACTCCAACTGGTCTAAGGAAAGTAATTTCGTGGTTCTTCGTCTATCTCCAATACATAACAGTTTCTCTCTTCGGCTTCGTTTACAGAGTTAGACTCGTACGGATTTCTGGATGCCTGACAACCACAGAGCTAATTCACCCAACCGTTTTCGCCGCGTTCTGCCGATCTCTGCCCAACTGCTCTTCTGCGCCCGTCTGCCCTTCTGCAGCATGCAGACAGTTTATATAGAGTACTATATAATAGTACTAAAAATGAATTTGAAGTTTCCCGTGGTCTTTTCGCAGACAGATGCCACTTGAGTCTTGCCAAAACCACTTATCTTGTCTGCGGGATTTTGGTCTTTCAGACCACCCAGAATACATTTACCATACTTTTTACGAAATCACCATTTATTATAAACTTTATTTAACGAACCTGTTCGTTAATCATTCTGGAATTATTCCACCTAATTAATTAATTAATAACGTAACCCCAACAATTATTAGAAAAAAAAGAAACAAGAAACTTATTTCTGGCATCAATCTGGAATCTCTTCTATCCAACTAATTAATACCTTCATCTTAGTCCTTTAAAACTGCTAATTAATCAATTTACTTAGAGGAGGGCTCTTTCTCTCTCTCTCTCTCTCTCTCTCTCTCTCTCTCTCTCTCTCTCTCTCTCTTTCTCTTTCTCTCTATGTCACACTAATATGAACGCAGGTAATAAAATTTATTCCAATATGAGCAGAGGAAAGTAAGGGGTCGCAAAACCCAAAGCCGAAAAATATGAACGAATTCATATTTTGCGGGTGTGCTATTTGATAATCAGCCGGGTCAAAGAAGGTTATCGTGACAGGCGGAGACGGCGCCGCTGGTGGAAATACAATTGATGTTTGAGATAACCGCAGATAAAAGTAAAATATTTAAATCAAAACATAATTTTGGATCATCAGAAAGAAATGTCACCAATAAAGAAAAAATCAAAAGATAAATTCTGAGTATAGGAGAGAAGTGGAATTAAAATTTCCAAGGTTGAGTCACACTGCAGATAAAAGTAAAAAATTTTAATATTTTAAACAAAACATGTTTTTCTTATTGTCGAAAGGCATTGCCCCAAATAAAAGGAAAAATTTGATGATTGCAAAAGGTTAAATTCCATGAGAATAAAATGAAATTTAAAATTTAGTTGGAAAAGATTTATAAACATAAAAGCTAGATTTTTTGGCATCCAAAATAAAAAGCCGAAAAAGAAATGATGTCACTTAAAATAGAAGCTGCTTCATTAGTTGAACCAAGGGAAAAGAACAGAGAGAAAGGTGGCTCCGCCCAGGGACATGGGTAAAAGTGATTTCATTGGCCACAGATTAGATTTGCAGGTTCGTCATCCCCCTCCAGTAAATTTGGGACAAGTATAAAAACAGAGCCCTGGGGAGGCCAGAGAGTAGTTTCGCCGAACTGAGGCAGAGAAGACGAAAATACCGCCGCCGCTGCATCACACACAAAGACCAAACTTCGGCAGTTTCATGAAAGCGTTGAGAAGCGAACAAAGACATTTTTTTGAACTTGAAAACTTCGATTGAAGTGAACTGACATTGCCAACCAAAAACTCGAGTTAATGTTAAAAAGAAAAACGTTGTCGGCTAAGTAGAGACAGGGGAGAGGCAATTGTTTATATTCTTTTTTTTTTTTTGCTTTATATAAAAACTTTTTTCGCAACTTAATCGGGCCTCATTCAATTCATTTTTAGTGCCGTTTTCATTAACTCAAATGTGCATGCGCGTGCAGTCCGGTTCAACTTGGTGGAGAGACAGCTACAAGATTTCAGTGTGACTTCCTTGAGATCGAAATTCACAGCGTGGGCGGAGAAGAGCACCGTCGTAATAGTCGACTTGAAGACCAGCTACTGGATCGAAGCTATCAACGACCAGGCGGCCGAGCGTCGGTTCACACGTAATAAAGATAGCCTTTCTTGTTTCAGTTTCTTGAACTAACACGTGATGTTTTTTCTTTCCTTCTTCTTTTATTTAACTATTTCTTCTACGTGTTCTAACGCTTAATTTAGTTGAGTGCTGCGTCAAGTTAGTTATTCTACGGAGCTTGAGTTCATTTGCACCTTTCTGCTTTGGTAGTACTATAAAGTTTCATTTATTGATGTCCTACGGTATTACACTGCTGTCGTATAATTCATTTTGAAAAAAAAATCGATTCACCCCAGGCAAGGCGGGAAGGTCTCTAGGTGTAAAAGCGAAAGAGAAGAGTGAGAATAGGAAAGATTGAAGAGAAGGACAATGATGAAAGGATTCAAGAAAACAGAAAATGGCGATTGACGTTGCACTTAAATTTTTAAGATTGTATTCATCAAAGAAGCAAGTAGGCGGAAGGGAGTTCCACAGGTGGGAAGTTCGCAAGCGTAATATGTTTCGGTGACGCGACAGAAATATGATTTCCATCAAAAGCAGTGACCAATGAAAATACTATCAACACCAAAGGCAGAAAATATAAACAGTGACCGATAGATGTTTGATCGACATCAAAGGCAGCCGGAATAAAAGGGAATGACCAGCGAAGATTATTGACAGATGTGCTTGGCCACAGATGACACAATTAAGCAAAAACCCATAAAGTAAAAATGCGTGGAAATTTCAGGTTATATAATTTCGTTTTTTTTTCTGATGAAATGAATATACCGAGAGAAAGCAAATGAAACGCAGAGAAGAAAACATGACAACTCCGGCTGGTCAACGATTCCTGACAGCTCCCTCGAATGTGCATGATTCTCTCTGGCTACATACTCCTTCACACAACCGTCACCGACGAAGAATACAAATATAAGTTTATATTTTTATATATACTCCTTGTTCATCATTGTCAGTCAAGATGATTGTTGTTTTCCAGCAACAGAGGCAGTATATAACTGAAGAACTCTTCAATATATTAGTTTAATTTCCGTCGTAATTCTTTGATTTCCATTATGGCTACGCACCTTAATATTTATGTTTCCTATCGAAGAATAAATTTTCTGTCCTGCTATTCTTTTTTTTTTATGTGCGCTGTTATGTTTAGCTCTTGTATTTTCCTTGAATCTTACTCGTTAAACCATTCCTCTTTTGCTTGTTTGCATTTATTTCTAATATATGGCTGGCCATCTGTATCTGAGGATGCCCGTCTACTAGGGCTTCTAGCTAATCCCTGTCGCAGATGACTGCTAAGTATTTATTAATGTTTATCCGACCCCCACAGAGCCCACCAGTGGTTTATACTGCAACTATGCTGAGCGGACATTAGTCTCAGCTTCTGGGAAACAGCGTGTTATCTAGTGTTATCAACAGTATGAACAAGGCCAGCGAAAATCCTTGGTCATGATAATTTGTGACAGCTAGCACAACCACCGAGGGCTCCTAAATGATTCCGTTTATCCAATTTCACTCACAGGGCTTGGGTCAACCCGTAGTATAGTTTTCCAAATGTGTCGCACGATAAGATTGCCTCCTTAGACCGATAACCTTGAGGTCATCTTCCTGACAAATCTACCATGGTGGGATTCGTACCAGGGTCTCATGGTCAGATAACGAACGTTCTAACCCCTCAGCCACTTTTCTATATGCGTGGTATGATTTTCAGACATTTTCTAAAGATTAAGACCTTCTAAAGAAAATAGAGGAAGAGAGTGACAAGAAAAGACTACAAATAAACTGCAAGAAAACCGAATGCCTAGTCATCAGCAAAAAGAACATCCCAAAATGCCAAATACAGGTGGGGGATACTAAATTCAAGCAGGTACAAAAATTTAAATACCTGGGAAGTTTTCTAACAGAAGACGAAAGGTGAGACACAGAAATCCGAAGGCGAATTGGTATAACGAAGGACGCATTCCAAAAGCTGAGTAGAGTATTAAGAGACAGGAAAATTTCACTAGAAACAAATAAAAGAATGCAGGATTGCTATGTGATGTCAGTTCTTCAATATGGCAGTGAATGCTGATTCTACAGAAGGATTTCTGCGGATATCATGGATTGAGCATGTGAGCAATTATGAGGTTTTGGAAAGGGTGGAAACGAAAAGGAAATTAATACTGGGCACCAGGAAGAGACAGCTGAAGTTTCTGGGACATGCAATGAGGAAGGAGGGCTTGGAGAACCTGATACTAACAGGCCAGATAGAGCGAAGAAGAGACAGGGGAAAACTGCGTAACGTACTTGACTGGCCTGTGCGGGTGGATGGCAGGACGGGGGTTGCGCGGTGTAATAGGGGAAAGCGTGTTGAGAACCACCAGGAATAGGAATACGTGGAAAACCATGATCGCGTACGTCCTGAAGGGACAAGGTACAAAGAAGAAGAAGAAGAAAAAGAAGAAGAAGAAGAAGAAGGATGTTGGAATACCGTATGTCTGGCAAAAAGATTCTTGCACCATGTTTCACATGCTGGAAAACCCAGTCACGAGTGTCAGAAACTTTCTGTAATCCCATCACTCCTTACATCTGGTTCCCTAGCTCCATAGACTGCAACCCCCTTGATTATTGTGAGAGGTACAGTTGAGCGAAAAACCAACAAAAATTCTCATAACACCAAAGATGAAATGAAGACAAGGGTTATGACAACATTCACCGACTTAAACAAAAAGACCGTTCAGAAGAGATCCTGGATATTCCGAAGTCAACTTGAGGCTGTGGTTGAAGTCAATGGCGATTTTATTGAAGAAATTTAAGCTTTAACATATTTTTATGTAATTTTGGTAAATATATCTGTTAAAATGAGATGTCAGTATTATTTTCATTTTTGCGTAATGTAAACGACAATTTATCCATCACACCCTGTATTTTAAAATGATAAGCATATGATCACCTCTGTGATGATAATATATCTATTGCATTGATGCACTAAAAGATGCTGGTTGGCAGCAATAACAGATGGAGCTGTCATATCTTTATGTCATAGAAATGCCCAAATTTATATAATTTGCATTCTGGCATCTGTTGACCCAGAATGAACGGTTTGATCGCTCAAATTAAATTATCATTGTTTAAACAAGACAGGATCATGGGTGCCACACAGATTGAATATTTTATTTCTAAAACTGTACAGACATTTTATATTCTTCGATCTCATCATCATGTGTATACTCGGAATACCTGTGCTCGGCAATTTTTCTCATCAGAATCTATCTTAAACATTTATAAGTCTTCCATTTGTCGATGCGTTGATTATTGTTGTCACATCTGGTCTGTTGTTTCTGTTATGTATTTAGAGATTCTTGATAAATAATAATAAGAATCTGCAATGTTTTCGATTCTGACCTTGCATCTCGGCTTCACTTTCCTACCGCCGTGAAGTAGCTTTTCTTTGCCTGTTCTCTAAATATTAATTGTTCTGGTCAACTTTCTTCGATTTTACGCATTTAAGCACAGTACTAAATTGGTAGTTAGGTCTAATCATAGTTTGAATTGCTATATGTAAGCATAGGCTCTTAGCTAACAGTTTGTTCTCTCTCACTTCTCGCTTGTGGAACTCTTACTCTCTCTCTCTCTCTCCCAGCCTCTTCCCTTTTAGTTAACTTTGATTTTCTAAGATTTAAATGCAATTTCAATCGTTATTTTTTGTCTTCTTAATTCTTGTTCTTTTATTGTTCTCTCTCCTTAATAATATTTTGCTTCTGTTCTTATTTTTTTAAACTCAGAACCTCTTTTTGTTTTAGTGTTTCTTATTACCTTAGGTGAAATTATTTTTTTTTAAAGTGCGTCTTTGAGAAAGTTCTGAAATATTCTTAACCTTGTTCACTTTCCAGAGACCTGACCAAATAACGAAACATTATTTTTTTTATATTGTCACTTCTTGGTCCGTTTGAGAAAAGAAAATCACAGGAAAAATATTTTATTACAACTTCTTGGGCAGATATTGTGGTCTTGAGAATGATTAGCCTAAGTGCATATTATTTACAACTTTTATGTTTATTTCGACACTCTTTCTTTAAGTGCCATACGTGATACACGTTTTGGGCAATCATGTCTCGAAAGAGACATGACTGACTGGGCAGAAGATTATCCCACAGTAGGTTGCCATTGCTTTCTGCAGTAGACTGGTTGCCGACCAAGGCTATAGAACCCAATCTGTCCTGTTATTTAACCCATAGCTGGAGGGAAGTGACGGATTAATACCTTTCCCAAGGGTATTTGCGCGTAAGTGAATGCAATGAATTCAGCTGGAATTCAAACTCGGCTCTCCGATTTCTCGTTCCGAGCCGATATCCAATGCACCACAACGCACATATTTTCCATATATTTTACCTACACATACATAAACCCATCTTATACGCCCACAATAAAATATCCTCCAAATAATTACACATATACACATTATTCATACTACTTTATCTAACAAACATTGCACTGACTCGTAAACTAAAGACTTTTATGATAATCATTTCACCCCAAGCAAGGCGGGATCGCCACTGGTGTGCAGGAGGGTTACAGGGAAAGAAAACACTGGATACAGGTGGCTTGAAGAAAGGATAAAATATAAACGAGGAGATAGAAGATGGCAATTGTCTTCGCATTTAAATCTATCGGGGAAGTAAGTAAACGGAAAGAAAGATCCACTGACGGGAAGTGCGAGAAAGGCTGTTTAAGTAGAAGTAGCAGTTGCATTTAACTTATTCGAAGGTAAAAAGGCTGGATGTTAATCTAGTAGCACCTTTAAAATCACGTGGTCGTGTTATCAGCGGAAATGCTCGTCAGAGCAAATGCTGTTTAGATAACGTACATTTCTAACTATTGTGAATAATGCATATTTTCTTTCTCATAGGAGAATAAGACATATGATTCTATATAATCGACTAAAGGTGGGCAATTGAATGACAAAATAAAAATTATGACGCATTTCCTCCTTCATATTCCTCCAATGTTTATATTTTCCTTCATTTTCCTTATACGTACAATGCTGTCCAAAAGTAACAGAACCCCTAAGATAATATTTTTAAAAGTACTTTTTTCCAGGTAATGAATAAATCTTAATTATACGACATATTCATTTAGGAAAATAACTTTTTGAAACGAATTACAACCTCTTAAAAAATTCGATCAAGCTAATTTTTACTGAATATTTTTTTCATTTCAGCTTGATTAAACTTCTAAAAGTGTTTGTAATTTGTTGAATAATGGCTTTTCTTAATGAAAAGATAGTTTAATTAAGATTCGCTGATTATCTGAAAAAAAGAGACAATCTTTTAAAATATTATCTTTGGGTGCGTATATATATATATATATATATATATATATATATATATATATATATATATATATATATATATATTGGAAATAAGTTATTTCCGCAACCCAGATTTCAACCTTTCGGTATTTTCAGGCAATTTAGAATAACTGATTTTTAAACGTTTTTCAATTTTTTTTTTTCACGAATGCGTGTCTGGAATATTTAAATAACCGAAAATTTTCTAAATTAGGAAGGAGTCACTTAAGGATGTTAAAAAACTTTCATCAAGGTTTGTATGAAGCTAAGATATATCTATATGTGTGATTACATCTGAATATTATTTCTGATCATTTATTCAGTATTTTTTTGTTTGTTCTGGAAACAACATAATGACTAATTTTTCCTCTTGGTACAATCTGCAGCCATCACCATCGTTGTAAGGTTTGGCTTCCTTTTTTTTCTTTTTTTCTATATTCCAAGTTATATGTATTTTCCATTTTTCATTTATTTATTTCCACACGTGGTTAGCCAGTTTGGTAGAAATTTTAAGGCTTTCCTGTTAAAATGTAGATTTGTGGTTATTCCATCTGTTTTTAAAATTTTTTTTGCAGCCCCCAAATATGTTTTGTTTTTGTCAGTCTGTATCATGTACCTCTGCTTTGTAAATAACCACTTCTGTTAAAGACAAATGGCCACTCGACGGACGTATTATGATACCGAAAGGCTGAAACTTAGGTTTGCTTAATATAACTTGTTTACAAATGAAA